>PVKA01014010.1:0-53542 GCA_004027165.1 Ctenomys sociabilis | reverse complement strand
GATAGGATAGGATAGGATAGGATAGGATAGGATAGGATAGGATAGGATAGGATAGGATAGGATAGGATAGGATAGGATAGGATAGGATAGGATAGGATAGGATAGGATAGGATAGGATAGGATAAGGTAGGATAGATAGGACAGGATAGGATAAAGTAGGATAGGATAGTACAGGATAAGGTAGGATCGGTTAGGGCAGATAAGAAGAAAGAAAGTTTCTTAGACTTTTGAACACATAAGGCAGAGGCCATCGCTTGTGTTCCTCTCTGGGACTGCCTCTTGGGCCCCTTCTCTGCTGTGAGGAAACCCTTCCTTTTTATTGTGAGTGAAAGCTTTGCCAAAGGACAAAGGCAATTATATCTACAGCTTATATTTAAATAATAAAACTTCTTGTGGGAGACAGATAGAAAAAGAAATGAAATGATGAGTATTACTTTATCATGAGAGTGTAACTATTTGTAAAACCTGTAAATGTCCCTTCTGAATAAAATCTTCAAATGTGTATTATGCAGTTGAGGGCTGTGGTCACTTAATTTTTGCAAACCAGGAAGTGTGTGTTTATGTGCCTGTTCACTCTGCTTCCCTGTCTTTAAAGATATCTATGCTTCAGAAATTTTAAAAGTTAGTTTTTGCAAAACACCCTGTGATGGAACTTTTAAGTGCAAAGGATTTGAAAGTAAGAGGAGAGCTAGCAACTGGTGACAGCAGGGCCCACCAGAGTTCCATTTTCTCCCAAGTTTGATGACACATTCTTCTGAGGATTAAATCCTGGCTTGTCCCTAATCAAGAGCTTATAGACTCAAAGCCTATATCAAATATAAGGGTGGCAAGAAATCTACACAAAAGCAAGCAATTAAGCAGCAGTGTGGGTAGGGGCAGCACTGAGGCCTGTGGACTTCCACCCGCCTTGTAGTCCCAGAGAGTTTCACAGAGAGGCAGAGAGAGGTAATGGAAGAAGGGTCAGAAGGGGACAAGGGAAGCTGGATTAGAAAGAGACAGGAAAGATACTGAGCAGAGGCATTAGCAGAAGTTTTGCACAACAAAGACTAGAATGTGGCCTTTCAAAGGTTTATAATTCAGCTTGTGTTTGTGAGTTGAATGTGCATAAAATGTGCTTTTTATGTAGTGCAGTAGTGCAGTAGCAGTGCTGGATTGTATCATAAAGAAAATTGATTGTTATAACCTTTGATCTTCTAGGTAAGCAAGTATGAACTCCGAATACTAAAAACACACACCGAGATAGGTCAGTACTAAGAATAGTAACAGATTTGGATCCAGACAGAATTCTGAAATAGATAGGATATGTTTTTACAAAATCCAGGAAAGTGTCCCTACTTTTATTGATTACAGAACTTTTTTTAATGATTAAAATTACTTGACTTCGGTGGGCCAATGTTTAGACATGCTTCATATTCTGTTAAAATTTTTGTCACAATGACATATATTTCAGTATTTCTAATAAGGTCTCACAATGTCCTTTACACATACTAGACACTTAAAAGATAATGTATTAAGTAAAATATATGATTTGCATTTGTGCCGCAGTTTGACCTGTTTCAAAATAAATAGTAACATTTTCCCCATGTTCTTATTTATATCCTCCTTGTTTGCCTTCATTCACATGAATAGGACTTTGGTTAGCTTCTGAGATGATCAACAACATTAATTATATAGGTCTGAAAGTGAATCCGCAGGATCTATTTGCTAGGTGGTATTTTTTTGGTCTTTCTGAGAAAGAGTCTTGCCAGGTATTGAAGCTACACACAGAACCAAAAAGGAATATCAAAAACTAAGATCTCCCTAAGAAAAAGCAAAGTACTAAGGATTTTTCTTAACTACAAGTTTGAAACGCTGAATTTGTCAAATTTCTATTTAGTGCTGGCAAGAAAACCATTTAGAAAATATTGGTCAAGATGACATAGAATTCAGAAGAAATCCAGAACAGAGACTTAAAATAGTTTCTACTTCCTTGATATTAAACAGCCTTATTTTGCTGTCTAGCTGGACTAGACAGAGATATCATCCAAAGAATCCTATCCCGATCCCATGGTTTGTGTCAAATCTGCATTTCACAATTTTCAGTTAAGTGTGTAATCATGTTTCTGTTAGGAAATCTGACACATATTGTTTAATACTCTTTGGCTAAACATATAAATACTGTGAAATACAATTTTTATCTCACAGTGATCTAGAATATGCTTTTCTGATAAACTTCCATAGAAAATAGACACTATTTGTATAAGTCCATCTGGTTAGCAAAAGGTCCCTTAATTTTTCATAAAATTTTCCTTATGAGAATATCAGGCCTTATGAGTTGAGTTTTAGCAGGCCATGCCCTTACTTCTCCCAAACTTAATGCACATATCTGAAGAGCCTTGTGGTACACATCAAGTCAGGTATAAATTTTTAGGATATTCTAAGCCCTAGGTAGTTTATCAGAAAAAGGAGTTTGAAGAATGGTATTTCAAAAAAAGAGCAAGGGTATATTGATAACAAAATATGGATAACATCTCCATTGAAATAGTCAAGAATTGCACAGAAAATGAAAAACATAACTCCTAAATTTATAAAAGCACAGGGAAATGAAAGTAGATTAATTGAGTGATAAATATATGACAAAAGGGGAAACTGAGTATTTGACATGGATTCTTTTTTTGATTAATTTTATTGAGAAACAAATAGCAAAGAGACAGTTTCAAAACAGGTTAGTAGGACAGTTACAATAATTAATACATTGCATATTGTTGTCTTTGTAGTAGTTATTCATAGTATAAGATGCAGACATGATATCTTGTCCAAAAACTATCTGTGCAAATATTTCTTCCCATTGAATTAAGAAAAAGTATCTGTATATATATCCTAACTATTTTGTATATACAGATACAAAATAGTCCTTCCTTTATATCCCTTTTTTTGTTTAGTTTTGCCAGAACTTGGTGTTCCATTACCATTTAAATATTGTAGGTGTGTGAATTCAGCAAAATAATCCAATATAGTCCAGAATAGTAGTGGGTTATCCGTAGGACTGGCAATGGACATGGATTCTTAGTGTTTAGAAAAATTATAATATGAAAAAATTAGAAAAAAGGTTAATTTGACAGAAAATAAATTTGATCAGGGAATGCACTGTGTGAAATTCATTAAATCACCTCTATGTTATATAATCTAGAAGAAACTCTTGTGTGAGTTGATCAGAGGACACCTTAATGGTTTTACTAGTTCAGGAATGGAGAGTAGGGCTTGGTGTACATTAAAGATTATAGCGTAGCCAGTTGTGACTGCCTGGGATCTAAGTTTGTGATTAAGGTATCTCTCAGATGATATTTCTTAGTGGTTTCACCAAAACTATCAGATTAGGAGAGATGTTTAAGCCACTTCTAAGTGGAAAATCTTGCACTTATGAAATCTACTGGTGATGTGCATTCTGGGACTTGACACAGTGGTACATTTTGACAGAGAAAGCTTTGGAGCATTTGTAAATATAGGGAACACAATACTCCACCACCTACACTGTCAAAGCTCTGTGGACGTTGATAAGGTGCAGAGCAAGTGACAGTCTGATCTGACTACAGGCTGTGCACATTTCTCTACTCTACCCCTTCACTAGACAGCTATGTTTCTAAGTGTCGTTTTTTTTTTTTTTTTTTGGCTTTATCCTTACTGCTCTTATAGATCCCATTTTCTTTTCTTTTTCTGATAATTTTTTTGTCAAATCAATGACTTGAATTAAAGTTATGGACTTTAAAAAATTATCTAGTTGGATGCTTCATAACAAAACCTGTCTTCTGAGAAGTATGGTGAAATGAATTTTTACCTGTTTTTACTTTGGTCTTAAGGTATGCTTAGGCACCAAAAACCTTAATCAAAATTAATTGAAAGTCAACGCTGAAGAATGGTTTAAGTTTCATAGGGAAATACCATGTCAAACCAAGTAAAAATGTGGAACCTTGACTTTCTCCTTCTGACCTCCAGGTGGTGCTGTTTACTTAGACATGGAAGGCAAGAGCCCGTCCCCGTTCTTCCCCTTAGTTTTGTTAGCAGGGTTTTCATTTTTTCAAAATATTTTTCATTTCCACAGATGTGTACTTTTAAATGGTCAATAAAATTTTATAACCACTATTTGAAAACTTGCAAGATTATTGCGATTTCTGCTTCCTAGGCAAAATATGTCTTTATGTCCACATAACCCCAGAGTCGCGTGTTTGCCTTCGTTCCTTAGTGCCTCTCTTTTGTTCTGTTCTTCCTAGCACCCAGCCCCAGCCACAGACATTTGTATGTCAGTAGAACTCATCCAGGTGCCTTGAGACACTTACGTGACTTAAACACATATGTCCACTTTAGCTAAGGTAACTCAATTCCATAGGCTTGAAAGTGAAAAACAGCATCTTTGTGCAGATACTTTGATTGCTCTATGGCCAGTCAATGCTCCTAGAAGGCCTGACCTGGCAGCACTAGGGTGGAAGTGAAGTGGTATTGTTGTCATTATGGGTGAGGCTTAGAATTTTAAAAATTGATTTTAAATGAACCCAAATAGTATGCCTTTCTTATCCTTTTTCTGCCTTTCTTTTTCTCTCACAAGGGGTTTGTAAACAAGCTGGATGAATTCATTCAATGGTTAAATGAAGCCATGGAAGCCACTGAAAACTGGACTCCCCCCAGGGCAGAGACGGATGGCCTTAAACTCTACCTGGAGACGCACTTGGTAGGCAAGAGTGTGTTGCGCTTGCTGTCAGTAACTGGGGGATTACAACATGCTGCTTGTCTATGCAAAATATCAGTTTTAGTTATCAAAAGTCATTATATGCTAATGAACCCAAGTTTTTAATAGAACAAACTACAAAAGCTGAAAATTTGCAGGCATTTCAAGTAGTAGCATGAAACCTAAATTCTCCCTCTTTCAAGCTGGTTTTTCAAAGCTTTTCTGAGCAAGGCATGTAAATATTCAAAAACACCTTAGAACAATTTGCTCAACCCTTGCTCTCTGGGGTGACAATCGAAGTTCTCTCTTTTTTTTTTTATAAAAATGAATTAAAGAGACAATTTTGATGACCATCCTAAGCTTTCCAGAATTCTTGTAAAATTAATGAGCCTCTCATTATCAAGAGGGTCTTCTTTTTCTGTCCTACACTGGGTTATTTTAATAAAATATTTAAAATGATGATTTCCATTACTTTTGCTGCTATGTGGATTTTTCAGCAGCTAATTAATACAACTGTCATTATACCCGACCCTGTGCGCAGAGAAACCTACAGAGGGGAAGTAGAAAATTCTTGGAAGGATACGCTTCTGAGTGTGTTGAAAGCAAGAATTATAGACTGAGGGACATCTGATGAACCACATGAGGATTTTACTGAACGCTTCAAATGGCCGATATCAATTATAAAGGGGTGGAAACCACGGAGCAAAGTGTGATAAAGCATGAAGAAAACGCACATGGTAATAGGAAAGGAACATTCAAGCTTTGAGCATCTCATCTCTGTTCCTTTCCCTGATAGCATAAGATTGACGGAGGCAGTGAACGTGAATCCTTGAGTGCCCAACTGCGGGCTTGCTAGTCTACCCCTCTGACAGACTCAAGTAAATACTGGGTGGTAGCTCTGTGTGTGTGGGATCTCACAGGGTTCTGAAACTATTCTCTCTGATCTTGTGCAGGAGTAGGAAGGGAAAGACTTGGACCAGCAAACAGAAGGTAGAATGAGAGAAAGAAAATGTTTTAGTTTGTTGGCTTTGAGTTTTGTAGTGTGATCTGTATCACTGTAAGAAAAACAGCCTCAGAATCCTACTACTACACACAAATAGCTCTGTGAATAAGAAAGAATGGCAAAACGGACAAGTTTACCTTCCTTTTTTTAGAGACTGGAGTTGGTGGTGTGTAAAAATGTCAATGACTCTAACCACCTCTCTTGTATGGATTTTGAAATACTGCCCTTGGTACTCAATTCCCTGTTGAGTAGAGTTTCACATTTTTTTTTTAAAGACAGCATTTCATAATAGCAAGATAAAGATATTTGGTGCTTTATAATGTAAATTGTATTAATTAGAATGTCAACTTTTCACTGGCATTGTTCTGACAGAAATTCTAATCTGTGTTTAAACAGGAGTATATGAACTTTATTTCACATTAAGTGTGCTGTCTTAATCTTCTTGATTTAATATTTTATGGAAAACACACAGTTAGTTTTTGAGTTCCCGGAGGGCACGGGGGCATAAAGGACACTTTAGATTATTTGTTGAAAACTAGGCTCAGAGAATCAGAGCCAAGATCCTTTTCCTTCTGGAATTGAGCGAGATGGCCTTTGTAAGCAATGGAAGTCCCTATTCTCCGCTCTGGTGTTCCAGAGATCCCCACTTGACACTCTTCTGTTGGCTGCTCCCTCCTCCTAGGCCAAATGTATTCGCCAGGATTTTCTATGAAGAAGGAGCGTCCTAGTTGTGTTGCCCACACAGGTACCACTGACCAGATGTGTCAGCTGCGCACTTGAAATGAGCCTCGTGCACCTGGGGAAATGAATCTATAACAGCACATGGGGCTGGTGATTACTATATTCTATCTAGCCCCATGGAAGTTGCAGAGAATTTTTATAGGTGGCTATCTGAATTATAGGCACCCATACCTACCTTGTAATGACGTTCTTGTCTAAAATATAGGAATACTTTGCGGCTGATCTGCAGTGTAGAGTTCTGTAGTGAAGCGTCCTTCTTAAGGTATTTTTCTTTAAAAATTGCATGTTTCTGCCCAGTGATTAGCACTTTATTGGATGAGTTTCCTACATAATTATTTCCTTTTATGTTAGTTGTAATAGAGATATCGTAGAGATGACATAGGAACATCAACTTGACTTCAAATAGCGCGAGACTGTGGTAGCCAGATCTATTCTCTGGATATTAAATAATAACCTTAGATTTCACTTTCTAAATAATAAATAATAATATTCTACAGTGTACGGATTATAATATTCTTATAATATAAGAATATTATAATAATATTCTTAGAGTGTACGGATTGCTATTGAGTGATATTTAAGAACAATCACTAAGAGTTGTGGTACAGAGTATACTGTGTCTATTTGGTTTTTTTTTTTTTTTTGTCTTTTTGAGACAGGGTCTCACTATGCTGTTCAGGCTGGCCTTAATTCATTTTGTAGCTCAGGCTGGTCTCAAACTCACAACTATCCTCCTGCCTCAGCCTCCCTAGTGCTGGGATTACAGGCCCGTGCCACCACACCCGGCTTTGTCTGTTACTTTAGATACCCTCTGTGGTTCAGACAACTGTCAAATTCAAAGCTTTTCTAAGAGTGTATACATTGTATTCCTGACCAATGCTGTCATTTAGATTTCTGTTACATTTCTTTAGTGTCATTCTGGGTTAATGTGGGTTTTTTTTTTTCTCAAAAGAAGGCAAAATTTCTACCTTCATAAACTTAGGGATTTATATTTCTTTGTTCACCATACCTAACCCACTACTGTTGTTTAATAAGTAAGCAGGTGGAAGTTGCAAGGCTAAACAGTACTAGAGGTACCTAGTACTGTAACAAGTTTATTTAAAGGTATTTATAGGTTCTATAATCTAACATTAAATAAAGGATCAAGCCTCTAGAATAAAATTCTCCCCTGGTATAATGAGCTAGAGTAGCTGACACCTTCCAATATTCATTGTAACAAAAATGAACATTAAAAACAATAAAAAGTTGTACATTTCTCTTTTGATACTTAATTTGATTATTTTCCATGATGGTAGCCAAGGGCTTTTACCAGCACAAATCAATTAAAGCTTTACAATACCTTTATGAAAGATGTGAAGGAGCTTTATTTTAACTGTAAGAAATACTGTGAAATTGCAATGATACATCAATGATTTTCCATGATAATTAATCATCTGCTTGCAACCTGGCTGCTCCTTTCAAAAATACAATTCCTATCTTCCAAGAAAATGACATTTTCAGGAAAATGTCATTGTGGAAGGATATTTTGTGAGTAATGAACATTCCTATTCTTTGAAAACTACTTTTCAAATGGCACTGTGTGGCCACACTTCTGGACAGACTCCCCTTTCTCTGTCTCTTCTCTCACCTCTGTCCTTTTCCTGCCACCATGTTTTTTAAAAAAAGAACTTTATTATCATGGCATACAACAAACGGCATATTTTAAAGTATACAATTTTCTATAGGTTTTGACAGTCTGACAACTATGTGCCCATGAAATTATCACCAAATTCAATGTAATGATCATCTTCACTGCCCCTTGATAATTCTCCTTGCCCTTCCCGTCTTCTTCTCAATCATCAAGCAGCCACCGGTATCTTTTATATGATAATCAGATCAGTTTGTACTGTCTCAAAGATCACACAGATTGAACCAAGCGGTGTACATTCTTTGGGGGACGGATTGCGTTGGTTTCTTTCACTCGCCATACTTCCTTTGAGACATATCAGGTTGCTGCACAGCTGGGTTATTCTTTACCTTTTACTGCTGAGCAGTGCTCCGTTGTATGGATGTACCAAGCTCTCCACCCCTCCACAGGTTGATGGGCATTTAAGTTACTTCCCCTCACACACTGTTTAAATGACTCAATTTGAGGAGAAGCATAATACATGGAATATACTAAATATCCCTTATTATTATTATTATTATTATTATTATTATTATTATTATATTAGTTCTCAGAAAACTAATTTTTTCTTTAAGAGAATTTATGGGCTCTTCAAAGTCAAAGTGCTTACGCATAAAGCAGCAGAGCAGTCACGTAACATTTCCTTCTGTGAATTCCATTTCATATCCATTTTTTCCTCAAAGGATAACTCCGCTCTCCCCTGTCATTTCATGGGTATCTGACTTGCCAAGTGGGCACTATGTCGTATGTGATCAACCCCATGACAACAAACCAGAAATTCCTTTATATAACCAATGAGAATATCCAGTGGCAGAAAGTGAAGCCAAACCAGTTCCAGACAACTGTGTGAGATTTATGCAAAAGAACTAATCAGAAAGATCTGTGTTAAACTTGGGAAGTAAATTTGCATAGACAGCACCATGTTATTTTTGACAAACATTGCATAAAGATAGTCTTGGGGGAACAACATTGTTAATTCCATTTGATAAATGAAAAACATGGGAGAAATGGTGACTCCAAGTTCAAATTTATGTATATATCAAGTACCAGTGATTCCAGGCAGTTATTTATGTCCTAAGAATACATGGTGAATAATAAGAATAATACTTGGTTTGTTTATTTCAGAAATTTTTCAGTCTAAAGATTATAACCAGGGCCGGGCGTGGTGGCGCATGCCTGTAATCCCAGCACTCAGGAGGCTGAGGCAGGAGGATTGTTGTGAGTTCGAGACCAGCCTGAGCTACAAAGTGAGCTTAAGGCCAGCCTGAACTGCATTGTGAGACCCTGTCTCAAAAAGACAAAAAAAAAAAAAAAAGAAAAACAAGATTATAACCATAGATTATGTGTAACTAGTATAATTCTGATCAGTAAACTTTGTAGAAGAAGTGAAGTATTTTTAGTGCAGGGAAAAATTTTTTATTGATTCTTCTTAGAGATAAAAGAAGATTCGAAAGTTAATTTGATGTGAACCTCAAAGGACATAGACAATTTTGCTGGCTAGAGACAGAGAGATAGAATTGGAAGAATGTGTATAGGTACAGCGAGGCATCTGGTGGGGCCGAGACTAAGCCGCAGTTCTGCAGTTTGGGGCTGGGTGGGAAAGTAGATTGAGAGACTTTCTAACAACACACTTCTTGCTGGAGGCAATGAAGACTCCTTGAAGGCTTGGTTTTGTTTCAAAACAGAGGAGTGACACAAATTAGCTATAAATCCCATAGAAGTTAGCCTGACATAGGTTAACTGAATGAGGTTCAGGATGGGTTCACTTGAGAGAATAATTAAAAGGATAATGGAAAATGAAGTTGAATTTAGTATTTGAAACTACAGGACAGACAAATGGTTATCAGTTTTAAAGCATTGTTTTGGACTAGATGTATATAGGACAGAAAATTAAAAAGGGTGCAGAAGAACAGTAAAAATCAAATGGAAGTCTCCTGTCACTTTTTCCAGTTCCTTGGAGCAACCACTATTCATTATTTCCTTGTATTATTTCAGTTACCCCAAGTATTTAAAAAAGTTCATATAGGCAGTTTCCTTTGTTCCTTCTGTTTATGTTAGCAATAATTTCAAAATTGGTAAATGTAAAACTATTTAATCATTTTTAATGGCTGTACAATGTTCCCTTTGTAAATATGGAATAATTTATTCAATCAATCTTTTATGCTGGAAATTTAGGTTGCTTAAGTCTTTTGTCTATTATAAATGCTGCTTCATCCATTATTCTTAGGAATTTGTTATCTTGTGTAGTGTTGTCTTAGACTTCCTCACTGAGAAATTTCTTGTTAATAGATTTGCATATTTAAATGTCTTGGGTATCATCAAATTTTTGATAGAGATTGTTCAAGCTTGTACTCAGCAATTTGTGAAAACACATGTTGTGCACATTCTTGCTATCATAGTGCATTATGACATTCGTTAAACTCATCCCTGTTTTAGCTGCAAAAATCTTATTCCAGTGTAGTGTGCATTTCTTGTATTTAAGGTAAAGTATGACCATATTTTTAAAGGAATTATTGGTATTTCTTTTTTGAGCTTTCTCTGTTCATATTCTTAGCCTATACTTCTATTGGGTCTTTTGCTTCAAGATGTGCGGAAGTTTTTAAATATTAAGAGACTTATTCCTTTGTCTATAATGTGGATAAAAAATACTTTTAAAGGAAACTGTGTTAGGGTTTCTAGTCCAAAAGGACACAGACAGCGCCACAGCTTGAGGAGCCGAGGGCTAGTGAGACAGCAGTAGCTCCCAGCCGTGGCATGGGCACGTTTGGATTCCAGGCCTGGAAAGACTTGCCTAGTGAGTGTGCTTGCTTAGACAAGAAGGACAAGCTGAAGATCAAGGAGGCTGCAGCTGAGTAAGCGGATAAAGACGTCGGAACAGCGAGAGATGTGATGAACTGTGGGTCAGGGTGACAGAAAGTAAGAAGAGAGCGAGGGGCACGTTAGAAAAACGCAGCAACAGGGCTCCTGACTCTTACTCTTGTCCAGCCGGATGTCGTACACCTTCCATTGCTTTCCTCAGCCCTGGGCTCCCACACGGCTGCCGAGGCCTATGGTTCTACATCTGACTGAAGTCTGGACTTGAATATAGCAAGTCATGGAAGTTCCGAGAGCTCCTTGGGGCTGGAATGGGCCCGCGGCTCCACCGCTAGCCCAGGGTGTGTGAAATCAGGTAGTAATAAAAAGGCAGTGTCATGAATGAATGCAGCAAATACTGGGAGAATGCGCTGAGGCTGGAGCAGTTCTTCTTTTACACAATTGCTGAAATTAGGGGACTGTAGATAAAGAAAAGCATTAAATTACACTCTCCAGAAAAAAGAAAGTCAAATCATATAAAAGAGCAAAAATTAAAAATAAAAGCCTTACCCTCCCATGGGTAACTAGAGTAAACAGTTTGTTTTATGTCTCTTTGAACCTTTTTATGTAAAAATGCATGCATTTTAAAGATTTTTAAATTCCATGTTATACATACTGTTTATTGACTTACTTTTTAATCTAAAAATATCTCAGATATCCATCCTTACATCAATGTGTGAAAATCTGCACATTTGAGCAGCTCCTTAATATTTTATTGTGTGGATGTGCTGGTTTACTTAATTCATTCCCATGTTGATGGGCATCTAAGCTGCCTACTTATTTATGCCTTTTTTAAATGTTTTTTTTTTTTTCTTTATGAACATTCAGATTATTTTAGCACCGAGTGAGAGTATCTTCCTAGTCTGCCCCTAGCCGCAGTTCAGGGACTCTGTATCGAGAGCATGTCACACTTGAAGGGCAGCTTTCACCCTGGGTCCTAAGGGAAGAATGGGCTTCCTGTTTACCCTCGTGAGCTTTGAGTCCCTGATTATAGATGAAGAGGAATTTGAACTTGTTCATTTTAGAATTAGTACCTGCAATTTGAGGGAGGTGCCACCAGGTGGCACGTGAACACCAAAATAAAAATTCCTGATGTCTGGATTTGAGCAGTTTTCCTGATTATCTTATTACTCTAAGCAGTACTTATGAAAACAGATTGGATGCGACCAATAATGTGTCTAGATGGCAAGATTTTCAGCAGTCTATTTGCACATATTTTCATGTGTAGTTAGTTCTTGTATTATATTTCAGATTAAATGAGTTCCATTTGTAGCATAATATAATTCTCGCACAATTTTTAACCATCCAAGAACACTTCCCCCAGTACTCCTGCTTTTCCTTTGCTTGATCTTCTCACTCCTGCTCCACCGCTGCTTTGCTTTTCACTGCTTGAAGTTAGGAGACCCCCGGGTTTTCGTTCTCCCACTGCCTTGCACTCCCCGCTTCTGTCTACCTCTCTGCTGAGGTGATAGGCAGCCATGGCCTGAACAAGTTTAGCATCACAGGACCAGCAGGTGCTAAGGGCCGGCTGCCTTGCTCAGCTCACAGACACGGCTTGGCTTCAAAATCCAGAGCTTGGGAGTTTGCTCACCTGCCTGCTGCCACCCTTAGCTTCCCTAAGAAAGGGAAGTTCCTGGTGGCCTCACAGGAACTTTGCCGCTCCATTGGCTTGGTTCCTACCATTCTCATCAGCTTAAGGGAAGTGGCTAGGAGTTTAGTAGAGAACAGCAACTGTACCTCCACTGGGAAATTGAAATACTCAACTCCTAGCCTGAGTTATTTTCTTTGATGGAGGGAGGAGATAGAGAGTCTTTGGGAATTGATAACATGTAGGCATTTTGAGGTTGATGTGAGGAGAGGAGGCTAAGGTGGAGGGTGTGGAAGAGTGGGTGTTGTAGAGAATCCAGGGCCACATTCCCTTGCTCTAATGACTAATTCTGTGCATCTAGGAGAAAAATCGTGTTGTCTTCCTTTTCAGTTAAAAAGGATCCTGCATCATTTAAAGTACCTGGGATATATACTTTCTGCCTGACAATATAAAGACACTTGGGCTGTAATACCTAGCAGCGGTTCTTATTATTTTGAAAAATATTGATATTCAGACATTTTACTAAGCCATAATTTTCTTTTTAATAATAATAATTCTTTTAGAAATGAGAATACTAATGAAATGATACTTTTATGAGGCACTTTCTATTCAGGGCAATGGCTTGCTAAGCACTGAAGAAAAAGTTTACAGTTGGGTCTTGCACTTTGGAGTTTGTGAACTGGCCAGAGACATTGCGTATTGATAGGAGAGTTGTGTCAGCTGAGGTAGTGACCTATCTTTTACCCCGTGTACCCTCTCTGTAGTTATTTCTTATTCTCTATGTTATGTGGGATTTTTGGAATCTTGAAGCAATTTATTAGGTAAAAATAATAAAGTTTCAGATCCTTATGCTAGCCAGAAATACAGCTGTCATATCTACGGTTGTGATGATCAAATGAATTGTTGTATATGAGGATTTTTTTTTCCCCTTTGGACGGTTGTTGTTGTGCCACTTATTAGGTGTCTGGTGTCACTGAGAGCAGAGTGAGTGAGAAGTTCAGGGGCTGTTAGAGGAGCTGAAACTCTCTCTGTCCACCTCTCAACTGCTTTCTTGTGGCTGTCACCGCTTGAGGAGCAGCATGTGTCCCTTTGGTACCTCCTCCAACCTTTAGGCTTGTGGGTTTACAATAGTAGAAGGATGTGTTAAATGAATGAGTATTTATAAAAGCAAAGTTACAACCATTTCAGGCAGCATATCGTAATTCATGCTATAAATCATCAAGCAATCACTGATGATGCCTGCAAGTTAAATTATTTTCTCTACAATTTACAAGCCAAAGTAAACTCTGATCACCAGGCTTTCTGGGTATTGCCTGGTATATCTGTCACAAGGAAAATGCTTGCACATAGAAAAAAGTAGGACTATTTTCTTTTGTTTGGGGGGTGACATTTATCTCCTTTTGGGGAAAAACCCACAGACAATGCAAATGATGACTAACATATCACAAGGGTTAAAACAATTCTACAGGTTAATGTTACTATTTCAAAATATGAAGACTACATGACTAGACAGGATGTTAATGACTTGACATTACAAAATTTATTAAATTTATTTTTAAAGTGATTTGGTTCCCCCTCTCAAACGCATAAAGCATGTGGGAGTTGGAGTAGTTCTGCCCTAGGCTGCCAAACAAATTTTTAATGGAACTGGAGTCCTTCAGGGATTGTCCTAAATCCACATAATATTCTTAAATCCTGGTGTTTGCAGAGGGACCTGTATATTAGCAGATGTACGTGTGAATAATATACTTATATCCATCCATCACCCTGGTGACTCTGCATCTGGAGGGGCTGCCGCACATCAATTATTCCACCCCAGGGGGTAGAGAGATATTTGGGCCAGCATTGACCTCCTTTTCAATCAAGGCCTCTGAGCAGTATGTTCTGGAAGTCAAATGGTCCCTTTAGACAGAACTTCTGTTTTAGAATCCATTTGGCCTAATGTGGCCATGCTGAGAAGTCAATGTGATTACCTGTGTCAGGTACGGAGAGGGCATCCAGAGGAGCAAATGAAAATTCCATCACTCAGAGCCAGTGTCAGCACTAGGGATCTCTCCCATCTATCTAATTCTTGCATAAGCTATTAGCCAGTCTATTAGAAAAGGATGTCAACCTTGGTAGGATGCATCTACTTTTCATAAAGAAATGTGATTGTTTGTGATACATTTTAAATGGCTCAAAGAGCTAACTTCACTTTCAAATTCTTGGAATAATTTTAGATATCTGGAATTTGAGAAAAAATGTTCTTTCCAGAATAATGTGGATTTTTGTCTTTATATCTTAGTATGATTATTGTCACATTGTCTCTCTCTCTCCAGTTTTGTAATGCTTGTGTATTTGAAAAAATAACTAGAACTTTTTAATCAAATGTAGAGTTTATTTTAATTTTTCTTCTCATACCTGGAGGTGTGTTGTAGTTTGTCATACCTGATAAATCAATGACAAATGTAGCCACTTCATTTTCTTGGGAAATATACAATTGTAATAGTGGCTGACCATTTATTTAATTATGTGGTAAGTACTGTATGATGAGAGGGTAAAGTTAAATTGATGATTTAGGCTATCTCAGCCAGGGTACAGTTTACATGGCAATTACGCTGGGATCATCAAAGTGTAATTGGCAAGTAATTTTGTCAGCGAAGGAACATGACAGTTCATTTACATGGTGTTCACTGAGTAAAATTTGGGGACATTTATCAACCACTTGCAAGTGAAGAGTAATTGCGTGAATAGCTCCCAATATGCTATAGGCTGGTCGAGATCTTCCCAGAAGATTTTTGGTGCAAATTCCCTTGTACTTGCCAGCCTGAACACTTGTTAGTTGTGTGCGATATGCCAGGCACTGTACAGGCAAGAAAGATAGAAAACTCAGTGAACACACAATTCTACGTTCCAGAAACTCAAGCATTGTAAGCAGATACATCTGTCAACAATGTTAATACAACAATGTTAATAGCAGTTTGAACTCGTTGGGGTGCCATGGATGTCAAGAGAGGGAAAGTTGGTAGAGTGAAAGATGGCCAAAGAAATCTTGGTAGAGGGGATACCATGTGATGTAGACTTTATTGGATGGGCCAGGATTTGCTAGGGGAAGGGCTTACCAGGCAGAGTAGCAGCAAGGGCAGAAATTTGGAGGAACAAATCAGCTCTTGTGAGATGGAAATTTAAGCTTCAGATGCATTTCAAGGCAGGTATGGGACCTGGAAAACTGATTTTACCAGGGTGTGAGAGCGCCCTGCAGAGCACACTAGGAGTCTGGGGCTCTTATTCTGTAGCCTTGGCAAGGCATTTGGAGGATCTTAAGAAGACAAGGATGTTAGAGCTGTTTAGAAACAGATCATCATTGTGCTGCGACTGTTGTCCAGGCTTTGTTTTGCACATATCAAGCATTTTATCTTCAGAACAACCTCATGAAGGAGGCACTGACATTCGTCCTTTTTTACATATAAGAGATTAAGTTGGTCAAGGTTACACAGTAAGTGGTTTATGATCCAGAATTTGAACTCAGCTCTGTCCAGGTCTAGAGCCCTTGCTTATCACGAGCACCTTCCCACACCCTGTCCTAGCTGACTTCACACAGATGACTGTCATCTCTGTTTATCCATCATATCCCCCCCATACTGTATTTAGCAGAATGTGGGTTGTATGAGGGCAGGAAATATGTTCATCTATTGATAGTTATGTCCGGTGAGACCCAGACACTGCCTGCTTTGTAACAGGGGCACAGGGATAAGTGTGGTTTTGAGAGAAACCATGTTGCAGGCAACCTAATGGGGGGTGATGGTGAAGGCACCAGGCTAGGGTTCTGTTGGGCAATTTGGAGAGGTAAGGATGGAGCAATAGATTGGCAGCCTTGGTGACTGACTGGCCTTCTGAATCTCATTGCCATGTTCTTACAGTCCTGATTTCCGACCCATGCACCGGAGAGAAGGTTTGGCCAAGAAAAGAAAGAAGGGGAAGTTCATCCTGCTCCTCATAAAGCCCTTAAATTCCTGAGAGGAAATGTTGTGGATGAAAAGTTAGAAGAGACTTCCTTGGAGACAGTTAAAAATAGAAGGGACACATCTGTCCGGGAAGGGTGAGAGACAGTGCAGCCCCGGGGTAGATGAGTGGTTGGATAGCCTTTGGGGTTCTTCCCTTTGAAAATGCTCTTATTTTAAAATAAATAAAAATTCTCTCAAGTTGCCTATGCTAAATTTCCTGGATTAAGGAAGATTTTAAAAAATACTGGACTGAAAAATGCTGAGTCCGAACGCCTGCACTGGTAAAGGAGCAGAAGGCCAGCAGGTTAAAATTACTTGCTCTGTGGCACACGCTTGAGAAAAGGAAGACCCATGTCACTGATGCAGTCTAGGCCTGCTCTTCCCTGTCCCGTGTCTGAGGCAGCAGCATTTATATTTCAGATGTCCTCTGTGAGTGGGTCTCTACTGGATAGAGACTCGACAGTAAATTAGATTTAGTGCAGTATTTGTACACAGGGAATTTAGACAACAATAAGAGACACTTGTAAAGGGACATTGTTGTGAAGTACCATCTACTGCCAAGAACACTTGGAAAATAGAGAAAATGAATTTAAAACTTCATGGTGTGAGTTTTAAGCCCCATTTTTTTGCCACATAGTGCGTCAGTACTTTGCAGTTTATAATCCTCACAAAAAAAGTAGGAGTTATAGAGTACTGTATATATTCCATTGTATGTTTCAGAAAACTAAGAGACTTAAAACTTGCTCCCTAAGAAAAGAGCATGGTGACTGGAAGTCATATGTTTTACAAATGATGTTAGTGGTGTACGTGTGTATTTTTCTAGGTACAGACATCATTTAATAGCTGTGATTTTATTTTATTTTTTTTTATGTACTTAGTATGGGGTTTACAGGGTCTCACTACACAGATCAGACTCTCAGTGATCCTCCTGTTTCAGCCTCCCAAGCACTGGGATTATAGGTTCGTGCCAGCACGCCCAGTCTCAATTGCCAGCTAAGTGTGTCCCAGGGGCAGGGCCAGCATGGCAAACCAGGGATGGAACCCCGGCTGCTGTGCCCTGCTATCTAGCTGGCCCTGTGATTTTATTATTGATATAATTTAAATCTTCATTATCTTGCTTGTAGCACCTCCTACATATTTGCCATGTGGTTGTCTTGGGCTTATTTTGATGGCTAGGTAGTGTCTTATCAAAGTTTTGGGATATTCTTCAATATAGAAATTTTATATTTGTAGTATTTGCAGTATATATTTGAGTATTCATAGTACTATATGGCATTTGGGTGGTGTATTTTATATTTCATGACCAGTACACCTGAGCATCCTTTGTGAAAGGCTTTGTGGAGTAGAAAAGTGAAGCTGTCAGGCTTTGGTCAGATGTTCAGGGCCTTCTTCCCCACTAGGATCCCCTCTGAGAATGTAGAAGCATGCTGGGAACAGCTGGGGGGGGGGCGCTAACAAAGATGGCCTGAGGCAGGCAGCAGGTGACTTTTCTAGCCTGGGCTTTTCTGACTGAAGACACATTCTCTCTCCTGCCCTTGTAAAAAGGCACATTTTCATTTTCTTAGGGTAGGAAAATCTTTTGTGTGAAGAAAAAGTGTCATCAAGTGTCTTACTCATCAGCATATATACCATCTCTTTAAAATGACAGTGGGAGGAAAAGTTCATCAGTTCAATATGTCTTTCACATTTGGAGACTCCTGACTAATAACCTCTGGTATTTATCATCAGAGAAGCCAAAGAACTAAATTCTGGCACATGGTGCTCTCACGCACTGAGAAAAACTTAAAAAGGCAGAAGATTTTCTGTTTTTCCTCCTTCCATTCATTTAGAAGTAAAAGTATATCTTTTTTTGATTAAAAAAAATCTGAGCATGCAGAAACATCTGGCCTATATTACCTTCTAAATGGTCTCATTGTCTCCACTCTGCCCTTTTAAAATCAACTCTATATGTACCATCTAGAAAGATCTTTCTAGATCGTAGATCAGCACCAGCCATTCTCACATCACTGGCGTATTTTTTTCATGATTCATTCATGGGTCTTGGGGTCAAGTCCTGTGTCGCTGCTAGTGCTGTCTCCCCTGCTTTCCCAGTCCTAGCCACACCGGGCAGCTTGTTTCTCCATGGTGGAAGAGCATCTCCAGACTCACGGACAAATCAGTTTGTTCTTCACAGGCTTTCTGGCAGGTTTTGCTGAGCCTCAATACGAGCATGAGTTTTTCCTGCCCCTATCCAGCATTTATCACACTTGTTTTGGATGTGGTCAACAGCCTTTGTTTTACTTGGCTGACATAATACTTTCGTTACAAAACTTGAATCTTATCAGATAAGGCATATTGCTGTTCAGTTCTCTTAAGTCTTCACCACTCTATATTATACACTGAATCCTAATTATTTATTCTGTGCTTGGTGTTACAAAACTGCTTATGCTTATCTCTTTCAAGAGTACAAGCTGCTTGAAGACCAGGATTGTGCAGTATTAACTTTTATATCTACAGTAACTCAGAGATTACTCAATAAATGTTTATTATGTGAACTTATACCTCTAAAAAGTAAAATTAGATTAGGAAAGACCCAGTAACTCATTTTATCTTCTCTGATTGCTCAGTCAGTCACAAGTGACACAATGGACCTGGCAAATGGTAGAAGTATTCCATAGGGTAATTTCATGGGTCGGTGTTCATAATATAATACTAAGACAAAGACCTGTTGGGATTCAAGCCTTTAGGTGTGGTTATTCCCATAATTTTTTATACTGGAGATCCACACATTCTTATGTTCCTTCAAACATCAGCATTCTTTTACTTTTCCAATTGTTTTGTTTATATGAAGGCATGGCTTTCCTTGGTTTCATTTCATGTCCATGTGATTTTGACACTGCCATCAAACTGGTAGGTTAGACTATTGCTTTGTGTGTTTTGTAAGGTTTTATCATATCCAAAGTGTAATCAGTAGGGTAGGCATACCTTAATTTGGGGACTGCCAAGAAATAATGCAGTACATTTTTGTACAATTGGTTAACCTCTTTGTATCAGTTTTGGGATAATACAGTATTTGTTTAATCATTGAATATTTAAAATTTTCTCTGTTTCTTCTCTTCTAGTCATTCACTTACACGTGCTTTAAAGACACTAAAAAAGATTTGGTGTCCCCTATGACAGACATTACTCATATTTATAGAATTCCATATAATCAGTGACATAGGACCGTGGCACCTCCTGTAGCAATATTATTACCATAAATTTGGTCTCTGGGGTTGGGGAGATAGCTCAGTAGAATAAGTGCTTGCCTGGCAAACACAAGGTCCTGAGTTCAATCCCCAGTACTACAAAAAATTTTGGTCTCCAGAAAATGTTCCTTATTCTCGTGGAGTGGTGTAGATGGTGCAGAGGAACTGTACACCATAAGGCATTACTGCAGAAATGTGCAAATAGCACAAGAATGGCTGTGTCCAAATATCAAGTTTAAAGAGGGAAAAGAAAATCATTTCATCTGAGTTTCTTATGGGGGGGATAGGGAGAGGTTATTATAGAATCTTTTAGCAGCCAGAAATTTCATTGGCAATTTTGTTAATGTTCTGCTTGGAAGCCTTCTCAGAGGCCCATTGTGAATACCTTAGTTGATATTATTAATGGTTAATGTGTACACCTGAAAATCAAGCAATATTGTACCATTTAGGTAATAGTTATGTTAAATGGCTCTTTTTGATAACATCATGCTTATCAGATTATCTTTTTTCTAATAATGAATTCCTCATCTTTTCCAATTTCCTAGTCAAATGCTTCCACATCATTTTGAAGCAGAGCCAGATCCAGCTGCATCTATTCTATACTTTTGGCTTCAATTAGTCAATTAATTCAACTTACTTACAGGTTCTCAGGGTTTTTTTTCCCCTCTGAAATGTTGCCTGATGCACCTGTAGCTCACGATCACCAACCATTCAATTCAAGTCTGTTGTAAGTAAACAGCAAATCAAAGGGAGTGCTAAGCTAACTTAACAGTTGTGAAGAGGTTTCTAGGACAGGCTTCACCCCAAATGCTTGAATGCTCGTGCTCTGGTGTTGATCTTAGGTGTCTTTGTTTTTCCTGTTTCTTTTCCTCCAGGCACAAATGCTGCTCAGTAGTAAGGATTTTTATGATAGTGATAAAATATAAATGCAATCATGTTTTCATTAGAAAATTAAAAATTAACTTTCCATACATACAGTATTATTTTGGTTGACCAGAAACTTTAGGCTTCCCATACGTTGTCATATTTTACTTTATTCAACCAAATATCTATAGTAGAAAGAACAATACAAGAAATGATGAACAACCCATAGGGAAATCTAAAATTGTTGCCTTCTGTCATGTTGAACTGAAATGTTATTATAATTAATGACAAAATCAGATGAAGAGATTCATCATTTAAAAACTTTTTTTATTCAAAATTCTTGTTTAAAAAAAACATTTTTTGTATTTTGGGTGTTCAGGGTCTTGTTACTAGGTTGGACTCACAGTGATCTGCCTGTTTATAGCCTCCCAAGAGCTGTGATTACAGGCATATGCCACCATACCCAGTTTCAAATGCTATCTCAGCATGCCCCGGGGGCAGGGCTGGCATAGCTGGCCTGGGGATTGAACTCCCAACCCTTGTGCCTACTTGCAGGTACTTTAATCTGCTGAGTTATTTGGCCAGCCCTTATCCAACATTCTTATCTTTTTACTTCAAGCCCTGAACTGCAAGTTCCTCTCTTCATTTCCAAGTTAGTTTGATCATTCTGTTTCTATCTTCACTTTTTGTGTGTGTGTGTGTGTGTGTGTAACTGGGGATTGAACTCAGGCCCTTGTGCTTGCCAGAGAGGCACTTATTCCATTGATCCATCTTCCCAAGCCCCACTATCTTCACTCTTTAAAAAAGTTTATTTTATTTTTTCCATTCAAGAGAATTAAATCATTTGTTGATTACATATGATAATACACATATACACACCTTCAATCCCATCTATCATTGCATCTGGTACCATTATTCAATTTAGATATATAGGTGTGTCAGTAATCATTTTTATAACCAAGTAGCTGACTGGTTGCGTGGGTGACCTTTTCAATGGTCAGATTCAGAGGTCACAACAGCAACTGTCAGATCAACTACACCTAGGTTTCTGAGGACAATAACTTCTTTAACCAAGCAATTGTAAAGAAATTTAAAATGGAACCTGGCATCACCCTGAAGGAATTCTAACTTCACACTGTTGGGGATGTTAACCAAGATGGTTTCAGAGTAGACTAACTTTACACAGCACATTTTTAAAGAGACACATATATCCAGCATCACGATCAGACTATTACATTTAGCAATCAACAGCATGGGTACAAAAAAAGGTCTATACTAAAAACAAAAAAAACAAAAAAAACCCCTTTTTGGAATGCTTTACACTTTCCATAGCACAGAAACTAAAATAACGTATTATACAATTAGTGACAAATACAGTCCTGGACTTTTTTGCCCATACATGAGTATTGTCTAAAACATGTCTTCTTTGTAGCATCTGGGCCCTGCCACCACTGTGCTTGGCTGAGTTCACAAATTTGTTGTAACCTGTATCTTCCCTGTCACTTCTCTGGCTCTTCTCTCTTGTTAAGCTTTGCTTCCTGGAGGTGTTTACAACCTCCTGCCACTGCCATAGCTACTGCTGCTGCTGGGGCTACCGTAGCCACCTTGATGTCACGGTTTGGTAAAATATTGGCTTTCACCACCATAGGGCCCAGAACTTCTGCCTCCAAAGCTTCCTCCCTTCATGGGTCAAAATTTGGACACTGACTGTTGTAATTGCCAAATTCATTATAGCTTCCACCACTTCTGTAATTGCTTCCATCATTACCAAATCCATTGTAGTCATCTCTACTGCCACCATATCCACCCTTACCATGGTTGCCAACAAAGCCACCTTGACCACTGAGGTTTCCTCTGTGACCAAAACTGTCATTGCCACCAAAACCACCTCCACGACCACCACTCAAACTTCCAGAACCTCTTCAACCTCTTTGCTAGATGAAGCACTAGCCAACTCCTGCTTCAACAAGGCTTTCCACTCTTCACAGTTGAGGCCACTCACAGTGTGGTATTTTTGAATTACAATCTTATCCACAGGATCATGGTAATCAAAGTTTACCAAAGCAAAGCCCCTGTTCTTTGGACTGCTTCAGTCAGTCATAATTTCAGTCACTTTGATATTTTCATATTATTCAAATAATCTTGTAGGTGATGTTCTTCAATATCTTCTTGAATGCCACCAACAAAGATCATCTTCACTGTAGTGGGCATCTGGGTTTTGAGAATCTTCTCTTGAGACATCTCTCTTTTGTTCCACAACTCTTCTGTCCACTTTGTGTGGCCTTGCATTCATGGCTGTATCCACTTCCTACACAGTGGCATAAGTGACAAATCCAAAGCCCCTGGAATCCTTGGTGTTTGGGTCTTTCATTATCATGCTGCCTATGAGTTTCCCTGTTGCTTAAAATGGCTCCTCAAAATCTCATCAGTTGTTTCAAAGCTCAGCCCTCCGATGAAGAGCTTCCGTAACTGTTCAGGCTTCTTGGAAGACTCTGACTTACACATGATGGCAGTTGGAAGAGACACTGATGATGCTTCCTTTGCGGTGTCCACCAGCTGAAAAGTTTCTTTTATTTTGAAGAGTAAAAGCAAAAACAAATGGCAGGAACAAAGTCAAAAACAGGGTAACATACAACAACAGATTTTCAAAACAAGAGCAGCAAATTAACAATGGTTGGTTTATGCAGGCACAGGGATCGGGTTCAATCCCAGGCATGCAGTGCCGGCCCTGCCCCCAGGGTGCATTGAGATGGTGACTGAGACTGGGCATGGCATTGTGTGCCTGTAATCCCAGGGCTTGGGAGGCTGAAAACAGGAGGATCACTATGAGTCCCATTTGCGTAGTAGAAACCCTGCAGACCCTGTACTAAATACATTTTTTAAAAAAATGGTTGTTATATTACATATTTTTATCATCAAATTTGTTGCTCAGATTAATAAATATAGTTAGGTAAGATGGGACAAATAATTGAATATTAACACTTGCCTTCAGTAAACCTTAGTATTTTTTTCTTTTTCTTTCTTTTTTTTTAACTTTTAAAAGATCTCTTTTCTTTGGACCAGCCAAATAGCTCAGCAGATTAAAGCACTTGCAAGTAGTTGCAGGGGCTGGGGTTCAAACCCTAAGCCTGCTGTACTGGCCCTGCCCCTGGGCTGTGCTGAGATGGCAAATGGGACTGGGTGTGGTGGTGCAAGCCTGTAATCCCAGTTCTTGGTAGGCTGTAAACAGGCAGATCACTATAAGTCTGATCTAATAATGAGACCCTGAACACCCTGTAGACCTTTCCCTAAAATACAAAAATAAATAAATAAATGAAATAAAAATAAAAGATCTCTTCTCTTCATAATGAAAAGGAGATCCCAAATTCATCAGGGAGCATGCAGCATAGCTCAGGCTGCACCTTATTCTCCCAGTCATATGCCCAGCTGCCCTTTAATCCCAGCACCCAAGCTGCATAATCACCAGAGTCAGTGTACAGAACAGGCATTAATCTCTGATTTCTAACTGAAGGAATGAATGCCTACTTGATTTCACAAGTTAGAATTCTTTAATCCAATTACATTCCACCTCTAATTCTTTCATTTGGAACTTCTGTAGAATGTTTCATAAGAACAAAACATATTGAATATTGTAGAATTCTAGCATGGAGAAGCCAAAATTTGGCACACAGTGTTTTGAAATCTATATTTATTCCAATCATTCAAGTCAAGGAATGAGTAAGTAACTACTCACCATGTTGCTTACTATGATTACTCTCAATTGGACTTTCTGTGGGTGAAATTCCTTGTAACATTTGAAATGGAGAAAACCTTTGGGAAACCATATGTGTTTCTTAAATAATAACCTTCTCTTTTAGAGAGTGTTATTCATCAAGCTTAACAGATGTCAAATATGTTTGCAAGCATTTGTCAAATACCTTATATGTGGCATGAGTTAGAGATACATGTGATATTGGTAATGTAAGTACAGTACTTACAATTTGGAAGCCAAAGGGAAATAAAGCAGTATACATTGTGATGGATTCTACAATAAAATCAAGTACAAGGGACATAAAAAGGAATAACTACACAGAACATTGTTGAAAGCTTCCTGAAAGAGATTACTCTGGGTTAGGTTTCAACTCTGAGTTAGTTTTTGTCATCTGGGTGATTATAAGAGGTAAAGCCCTGGTATATATTTATTTATAAAGTAATGACTCATTTTAAATAATTAGATTTTAAAAGTTAAAAAAAAAACATAGTTGGCTCAATACAGTACCTAAATTCACCTCTATATTCTATGGTTTGTGTGCTATCTGAGACAGCTGAATCACACCTTCCTCTATGAATAGATTTATATATGCACACATAAGGGTAATATATATTCTGTTGCCAATTTTTTATGGTTTCATAAATAGTTCTATCACTAACATTTCTATAAAAAACAAAGAAAAGAGCTCATATGTGCTGGTAGGAATTCAGTATGTTTTATAGAACACTGCTGCTCTTGAGATAGCCTACGGGATGTGGCTTTTCATAAAATCCTAATGAATTTCTAGATTTGTCAGCTGTTTCCAAACAGATGCACTCTGCTAATCTAATGGAAACGTTTTGAGCCCAGATCCCAAATATTGATAGCTTTTAGTATTGCAAATTAGTTTGTCTATTGGGTAAATTGGGCTGTATGGTTCTTGATAAAAAGTAGCAAATAATTTTGTATGGATGTTTTCTATATAACTGCCTCACCAGGATCTGATTCTTATATTTTTCTTTGCAGAGTTTTAAGTTGAATGTAGATAGTCACTGTGCTCTCAAGGAAGCTGTGGAGGAGGAAGGACATCAACTTCTGGAGCTTATTGCATCTCACAAAGCAGGTAAATCCTCCTGAAATATTGCAAGTCTTTATGTCTCCAGACTATTAAGAATGAAGAGGTATTGCTGTAAATTACTGCATATATTCACTTCCTTATGTATTATTAATATTTACATTATCAGATTGACCTTCAAGATTTATAAATGTTTCATATACTGCACACAATGCTCTGATACTTATGAGATGAAATACTGCCTCCAAATGGTCTGTTCATTTTATTTGGGGCTTGCTGTTCGCCTGAGTTCCAGTAGAAATCACATCCCCAAAACTTCACATTGACATGCTTTCTGATGTAGGTGTTCTGAAAATAACATTAAGATAATGAATGACAGTTGTTCATGGAGTTATAATTCATATGCATTAGAGTGCTTATAGGTATCATTACAGATATAAGGTAGGAGCCCAGCAATATCTGATTATTTCCTTGCCAATTTACACACATGAATGTTTTGTATGTTCTTTGCTGATCTTTCCATTAGCAGAGTTTTTGGCTTCCAAACAGTTTGTATCCTAGTATTAATCTATTTATAAAGAACAGATTATAAATAAGAAGTTTTATCATTTTGTTATACATATCCTGATCATAGAAGATGAGCTATAGTTTGTCTCTTCAAGCTTTCTTTATTTAAATAGGAAAATCACAGCACTAATTGGTTGTTAAAAATTTCTGTCTTAGTTCTGGTCCATTTCCTGTATTTTTCATTGAATTAACTTTATTTTTATATATCTTTCTGATTATTATAAAGTCTGCACATATACACAAAGGGCCTTTTATTTAGAATTTGAAAATTTAGTTTTAATAAATTTTGTATACTTTGATTTTTCTTCCACAAACATCTATTTTCAGTCAATATACTGAGTCTATGTCAATTTCCCTTCCGCTTGGCGCGCATGTGTTTATCCTGTTATTGTGTCCTTATCTTGTGTCAGGAGTGCCAGTCTCTATTCCGAGTAACAAATGCTAGTATGGTAGATGATGGCAAAGTTACTTAAACTATACATGTTATTTGGAATAGTCACTTAATTTATAAATAATAAAACTAGCTAAAGGTGCAGTTGGGTCGAAACTTGTGCTTTCCTCCTCTTGGCAAAGGACTGAAGGATATGCTGCACATGATTGCAAGTCAGTGGAGGGAGCTGCAGAGGCAAATCAAACGGCAACACAGCTGGATTCTCAGAGCTCTGGATACCATCAAAGCTGAGATACTGGCTACTGATGTGTCTGTGGAGGATGAGGAAGGGACTGGAAGCCCCAAGGTAAGTGGCTTGAAGTTTACCTTATTTCCTCTTATTTCTGTCTTCTTTTGAACTAGGCACCACTGAAGTTTTCTTTCCACCCTAAGGCTTTTCATTTCTAGAGGGTAAACTTTATCTGTCTCTATATAAACAAAAGGAAATGGCTTGGCTTAAAACAATAAAAAAAAATCCTACAACTTTCAAGTTTTCTAGGAAGAAGTCTTTTTATGAAAAGTGTCATGATAGGAGAGAGACTGTACTTTAGGGGTGGGAGAAAGGGGGACATAAAACATTTAGTAAACAAAACATAAAGCATCTTTAACATGAATAATCAGAATGGTTTTAAATTGTTTTGTTGCAACTATAAATCACTATAATCAGTGCAATCACTCAGCTCTGACATCCATTAGCCGCTTGGTTACAGCAAATTAACAAAGAAGAGAGAAAGTGATTCATTATCTCATTCCTGTTAATGACTATCAGATGCATTGCCTAATTAGGGGATGGTCATTGTAGTGGGAAGAAGGTCATACGCTTTGCTACAAATCTTTTTGCTCTGAGTGTAAGTTCTCCATGATGGCGCATGTGTCGAATACAACAAGTATTTAAAAATGAGTGTTGACATATTTTGGTTTATCCATTTTAGATTTATAAAATAACCTGTAAGGTATATACAACCAAACTTTAAATGAAATGACTATTAATGTAAAGTACTATTGTCAAAGCTATTTTTATATAGTTTTTTCTTTCTTCTTTTTCTCTTTCTTTCTTTCTTTTTTTTTTTTTTTTGGTACTGGAGATTGAACTCAAAACCTTCCCAACAACCTACATCACCAGACCTTTTTTATTTTAATTTCTTAAAACACCGAGACAGGCTTTTACTAAGCTACTAAATGCAACTCAGGCTATATTTAAACTTGGAATTTTCCCTGCTAAACCTCCAGAGTACTGGGATGATAGCCTGTATTGCCATGCCCAACAACTCCTTACTTTTGTGTCTATTCTTTTGTGAAAGTAAGTGTACCACCCAATCTTATAAGTCTTAGAATTATGAGATATTTAGACGTGGTGACTGGGGAAACAGCTGTAGGAGTTCACATTTTCTATTCTTGGCATGGACAAAATAAGTAAATCATCAAGTCATATTTATCCAGCATCCATGTGGAGTGGTATTGTGTAAATGTATACAGAGCAAGTTAAACAAGCACTTTTTTGCCCTCTTTGACTCAAATTCTTAAATAAAGGCAAAGGAATAAATTAAGCCAGCTCCACAATGTTGAGACTCATTCAGCTAGTGAGAAGCTCAGGCAATTTAAAGCTTTGGAGCCTCAAAGAACAGCAACCTTTAACTTATTTGTTGCAAACAAGATGGAATGATGAGCTCAGTTCCACTTAAAGAAGATTCCAAGGAGTAGGTCACGTTTCATAAAATGCTTCAAGGAAGGAAGACAGAGGCCTGGCACAAGAGCACATATTTTACGAGGCAATGTGATGAAAGGATCAAAGCCATAATGTGTAGAGTGAAATCAAGAATGTACTCAGCAGAATCTTTAGGGCAGAGGTGGAGTTATTTTAAGAAAGCTTCAGGGAGAAGTTGATTGGCTTAAAGGTTTGGCTGGGGGAGGTGGTGATCAGAACACTAAATTATTTTATGTACTTAATGGACAGATACTGAATACTTACTCTTTACAAGCTGTTCTCTAAGTGGGTGCATTCAATAGGCCAGGCCCTACTCTATGGCACTTCTGAATTCTTTATTCTTTCATTTAATCATCACAATAAACATAAAAGTGCTGTCATACTTTAGTACTTAGCTTCAGAAGGCTTCAAACCTCGTACTATACTTGTCACATTTTGAGGAAAAAATGTTTCGAACTCCATTTGACAGGGCCAATTTGAAATAGAGATTTGTAAATCAGCTCCTTCCATAGAGAAGAATCCAGATAGAATGAAGAAGATAACTCAACCCAGAGAAGGGTAAAGTGTTATCTCAGGAGAAGAAATGCTGACATTTCTCAAAAATAGGGAAGGTAGGACTGTCCTCAGATCCTAAATCCTTTTTGGAATCTCTTGGGAGGGAGTCCAAGAATCTGCATTCCAACATTTCCTAGAAAACCATTAAAATAGGGTCTAAGGCCCTATCTTTTTTTTTTTTTTTTGGTGGGGGGATTGAATTCAAGACCTTGCATTTAACAGATAGGCACTTATGTCACTGAACTATCTCCTTGGCCCCAAAGGCCCTTTCCTATAGGACTACACATATAATATGAAGTAAACTATTGGTATCAATTGAAATGTTTAAAACTAGATCTATTTAAGCTATGTTACATCTTACTCTAATGAAAGATTTCATAGTCATTAAGAAACAATGTTTCAGGAGGCACAGTACAGGTTCTCTTATGTCCTGAGCCCTCACTGACCTTGAAGGGCTAGGAGCCAAGATGTTGGATACCTTTGTTTATTGTTCTCTAATTTTCTGGCCGACAAACTTATGTTGTTAATCCTCCAGAAGAGAAGCTTAATGACATTATCACCCTACAACATAGGTGGTTGAGCTTAATATCACTATCTGTCTACATATCAAATGCCTTAGACATAACATGGAACAGGTATTTTCCATCATTGATACGCTAAACTTTAAATCCTTATAGAATGTGAACAAAAACAAAAATATTAAAAAATAAACAATTACACATTTTTACACAGAAATTTAGAAATCTAACCATATACAGAATTGTAGCAGGATAGTCCTATGACATTTTTTCTTTGTCTCTTGTTTTGTTTTATTACATTTTTTTAAAACAAACATTCCAAACATGGCCCTAGTATTACACATTGCTATCCTCAGTATGGTTGCTTAGTTCACATTATCAGCATATATAGTAACTCAGTGCTGTCCCAAATTTTCTGTTCAAGGAGATTATGGGACCACAGAGGAAAATGATTGACAGTGTAGAGTGTGCCTAAGAGGAGTCACCTAGAGAGAAAACATTCACTCGGGCTTTCATAGAAAACAAATTGGTCAAGCGATGGCCATGACTCATCCACATGGCTGACACTGACAAAAGATCTACAAACTGCTGTACAGGGTTTCAGGGTAAATCCTGAGGGGATTTGACTGACCTTGTCAGATACAAGTTATGTTATTTATTATATAGATCTTGCTTTATCTTGGTCTTAACCATCCAGCAGAAAAGTATACAAATGAGGTATAAAAACAAAGCCATATTAATATGCTGAGCTGTAAAAGGAGCAAGTCAGCATCTTCTGAAATTGCCAGTTCTGAGAATAACCCACTACTGTTATGGACTACTGGACTATATTGGAATATTTTGCTGAATTCATGCACCTACAATATCTGAATGGCAAGGGAATACCCATCTCTGACAAGACTAAATAGAAAAGGGGGATAAAAATGAAGGACCACAGGGCCAGCCAAATAGTTCAGCAGATTAAAGTACCTACAAGCAGGCACAGGGGCTGGGGTTTCAATCCCCAGGCCTGCTCTGCTGGCCCTGCCCACAGAGTGTGCTGAGATGGCAATTGAGACTGGGTGTAGTGGTGTGTGCCTATAATCCCAGGTCTTGGGAGGCTGTAAACAGGTGAATCACTGTGAGTCTGATTTAGTACTGAGACTCTGAACACCCTGTAGACCCTTCCCTAAGATACAAAAATAAATAAATAAATAAATGGACCATTTAGTATATATATCTTTATATACAAAATAATTAGGATAGATATACAGCCACTTTTTCTTAGTTCAGTGAGAAGAAAGATGTGTATTGATAGTGTTTAGACAACGTATCGTGTCTGTATCTTGTACTCTGAATAATTACTATGAAGACAACAATGCACAATGTATTAATTATTGTAACTGTCCTACTAACTTGTTTTGAAACTGTCTCATTGCTATTCTTCTCAATAAAATTAATTTAAAAAGGAAACAGTGCTTCAGACGAGATCTTTAATACTTGGAGCAAACATAGATTTTAAAATGTTTTTGAAAATTCTGAATCTCTACAATGAGGAGAAATTATTATAATTAGAAAAGTAAAGAATGCATATAAAGTATAAGAATTAGGGGCTGGCAAGATAGCTCAGCACTCCAAAGTGCCTGCTTAGGCAAGTTTAGCTAAGTACAGGAAGACTTGATCCCTGCCACCACATGCTGCACAAGCCCTGCTCCCCAGAGTGGGCTAAGCTGGCCACAGGGACCAGGTGTAGTGCTGCACACCTGTAATCCCAGCACTGGAGAAGCTGAAAGCAGGAGGACCACCACTGTGGGCTGTGTAGTGAGACCTGGTAACAACCAAACACATACATACATACATACATTAATTAATTAATTAAAAATTGACATAAAAAGTAAAATATGTGACATTGAACCGAGTAGACTTGAGCTACGACTTTATTTAAAATTTTTTTATTAGAACATGCTTGCAGTATGCAGTGATTATTTTCATCATAAGGAGTTGGTGCATGTATATAGCACATCTTAATTCTTTTTGTATACTTTTTCCTTTTTCTCCCCTCCGCTCCATCTCTTGATCCTCTTCCTGTTTGCATAAGATCTAACTGTGTTTTTTTTTTTATTAGTAGGTATTTGCCACACATAAGGCTTGCATTCATTGTGGGATTTGATGCCTGTACATGGAGCATCTTAATTCTTTTTACATCCTACGCTCCATCTCTTGGGAAAATAAGTATATCTGGTTCTTAATGATTCAGTGCTTCACTTTAAAGCAACCAAAGAAACAAAACTCTGTATTTGAATCATTTCACAAATGAAAATGCCTTGACTCATTGTTTACAAAGAGTGGCATTTTTCCTTTATTAATATTATTCATATTCCAAAGCATTTTCATGCCAGAAGTTGCTACAAAAGGAGATTTTTGGGGGCTGGGAATGTAGCTCAGCAGCACAAGTGCCTGCCTTGCAAGTAAAAGGTAAGGAGTTTGATTCTCTGTACCAAAAAAAAAAAACGTGATACAAGAAGAAGTTTTTGTAGGTATTCTCAGATGTGGAACCTGGGGAAACTCAAAGAGCTGGAGATTTTTGACAAGGTTAGAGCCAGCAAAATTCTAGGCCTGCTACTGCCTGACTAGTTCTCTCTTCTCTAGTTTGGAATGAATTTTCTGTAGAGAAATAAATACCCATGATTCACTCAAGAGGGAATGTAGAATATATATATATATATATATATATATATATATATATATATATATATATATATATATATATCTTATGAAGCCATGGACAAATCAGAATGATCATTCTTTCTATTTGTTTGACATTTAAAAAACTGCTCCTCTTAGCCTCTGGGGCAAATGGAAATTAGAGAGGTGCAGAGTCTGAGCCAGATTCAATACTGACACTAGCTGGATGTTGTTGGCAAATGACTTAACTTCCCTGTTTCTCAGGTTCCTCATTTGTAAAATACAGAGATTTAATGACAATGTCCTCAGAATGTAGCAATGCAGATTAAAAAGAGTCAGTGTACCTAACGGACTTAGAATAGAGGATGATATGTCCTAAGTAAGGATAAATGTGAGGTACCAGCCTTCTTAATTTAGTAATGGAGACAGTAAATAAATAATTCTAATAGAGCTGATAAAACTAAAAGTGACAAGAGTACACACAGAAGGAAGTAACTAACTGTGCAGAGATATTAAGGAAAGATTTATGAGAGAGAGTTGATGTTTTAAATGACATATAGAAAGGATATGTATTAAGGTATAAATAATAGGCAGAGAGAATAGCACATGCAAGGGCCTAAAGTGTGAAAAGAAGTGGTGTTTCTGAGACCTGTGGCCTAGATAATGATTAAGCCAACTCCCCACGGCCTGCTGGGAGGCTCACCATATAACCGATTCTTAACAAATGATTTGAGCAGTGCTTGACACAGTCCAAACCAGAGATAAATACTGCAAGGTAAATTTTTCTTGCCACAGTGAACTAAGTTATGCAAGCTAAATAGGTTACACTAAAGTTCCTCAAGACTAAAAGAGCTAGATTGAACTTCTTATCCCTCACGTCAGCTTTCTTTCCATGACGTGACCTTGCATAGGTCATGTACAAACTGCGCTCTGAGATGCATCTCTAAGCATGGCAGTTATGATCATCTACTTCATCTAGACCTGAAAGAGGAATGAAAATTAAAATATAATAAAAAATAGCTCCAGAATTCATTTTAAGTTTACTTCAGAAGCTACTGGGAGTTTGAGAAGCATAATAGAAAATCTAAGGAATATATCTAGGGGGTATTTTTCTTTTTTACCTTGTTTGAGAGACTGAAGAAAAGGACTTGGTCTTAGAAATCTTGTAAAGAAGGAGGATAGGAGGAAATTCAAAGACTTGGAAAACTTCTCCCCCAGGACTTGGCAGCGTATCTTATTTGTTGTATTTCATTTTTTAAAAAAGAGTTTACCCAGGACTGTGAGATCTTTTATACATGGAAATAGAGAACAAAATTCACCAACTGTAGTAATAGAGCTCCAGCACTCACATCTAAGAATTGAAAATATGCTTGTAATTATGTATTTTATTTTAAGATAAGTTGGTAAAAGTTTATAAGCTTAAACTAGGCTTTCATTATATTAATTTTTTTAATGGTGTATAGCTAGAGGGAGTTCAAAACATACTGAATATCTCATGCCTAACAAAGGCTGCATTCTTTTTTTGACCTTTCAAGGGAAGACACAAAAGAATTCTGAAAATAAGAAAGCATTTAAAAAATTTTCACATTGCGTGTTGTACAATATTCTTATCCTTTTTTTCTTTGCTTTTCTCCTATAAAGCATGCATCATTGCAGATGTCTTAGAATAGAGGCCAGGATTTCCCCACATGGCTTTTCAAACTTTGCATCATCAAAAACATGTCACAACCATTCTTTTGTCCTTCTTAAGGAACCAGATAAGTTTCCAGTACAAAGACTAGTTGAAGATTTTATTGTAAATTCAGAAAACTTTGCAGTTACTAGAAGGGTGACCTGTCTTGGGTCCCAACTAATACCTTCATTTCCTTAGTGAAGGGAGGCAGAAGGTTAGCTGCTTTGAACTTTAGAATTGTGCCTATTTTATCTGCCCTCTTTTGAAGTTCTTAGATTGAAGACATCATCCTTTGGAAATGGATATCAGACTCTGAAGGTCATCAATGATATCTGTTCAACAATATCAGGAGAGTAAGCTTACAGACATCTCTTAAATATGTTTGCTCAGGCCTACAAATCACACTTTTTAGATTGGTTGCACATAGACATCTGCATGGCCTTTACTTGGGTAGATCTCTGATAACTTGACCTTTCTTTAGATGTCAAGTGAGGACAAATATAGTATTAACATCTGCTTGTTTACAAGATACCCAAGTATTAACCAAGAATTTATGCTAATAAATGATGGATAACTTTAGCTGGTGGCCTAGGGAAGCTGATTTGAGAAGTGCTTTCAAAAAGATGTTTTCTCAATATTTTTATGGTGTCTCTTAGATATTATCATCTATAAGAGAATTTGATCCTGAATCTTTCAAAGGACTGATGAGCCAAAACATTATCTTTCTCTTTTTTTTTTTTTTTTGTCTGTTTGGAATGAAGAGCTTGTATATTTAGTGCATTCTTTTAATACAAGATCTTCAGAAATATCATTAAGGTAATGAATGAGAATTGCCTGTCTGTGTTGTACACAGGTACACATATTAAAAAAAAAAAAACAAAAAACAGCTACTTGATACACCTATTCTTTATGCAAGGAAAACACAGGTACATGTTGTCAAAAGGAACCAGAATGAATACTGTAAGTATTTTAAGATTAAATTATGTAGTAGATTAAGTAGTGCAGAGAAAGGCAACAGGCACAAGCTTTGCTATTATTTAGAATGTTGACAGATTCTGCCCAGTGTTGAGTCAGACATGAGAAAAGCCATGCTTTTCTGCTCAGCAGTCTTATCATTTCCATGTAAGCACAGTGTAACATCTTGCCTAATGTAGTTTGCACTATCTTAGATCTAGAATAATAGATCACCTAAGATTCGGATCATCTTAATTAGGATGTTGGCAGATTGAAATGAAATAGTGCAAACAAATTAATGGTAAATGCAATACCAATTCTACCTCTTTTGTGCAGAATTTCCTCCTAAAAGCTAGTATTTGAAGCAGTTCTTTTCCTGATAAAATATATAATCGTAGTCCTGATTTGCAATACCTAGAGAGAGGTTTCTTTTTCCCTACTTCAGATTTTTCAATAGTTGTTTTTTTTTTTTTTTTTTTTTTTTTTTTTTTTTTTTTTTTTTTTTTTTTTTTTTTTTTTTTTTTTTTTTTTTTTTTTTTTTTTTTTTTTTTTTTTTTTTTTTTTTTTTTTTTTGCGGAACAGGGGAATTGAACTCAGGTCCTTGCACTTGCCAGGGAAGCACTTATTTCACTGAGCCATCTCCCTGGCCCTTCAAAAATGTTTCTTGAAAGACAAAAACAAAAATGAGTTACTTCTTTGAAGATCAGTGTGGTTACTAAATTTGTGATACAATTGAATAAAAAATAGTTCCTCCAATCTCTTTGAGGCAGTATCATTTGCATATTACCAGTACTGGGGGGGATTCACCCATGAGAAACAGTGTAGGTCAGAGGACAGCTGGTGGCCAGCCCTGTGCTGGTCTAAATGATGTCTAAAAAGTTGTAGTGTTTCTCACACTGTACTTCCATTGATAGGCTTGGTAATGGAAACATTTGGGTCAGCAAGAATATGGGAATAAAGTTCTTTGCTGTCTCTGATAAACACAAGTCACAGAGATGAGTAGGTATTTCATTTTATCCTGTTTTGTGTAAGGGTTCCTAATCTTTGGCTGCAGAATATCTCAGGTTACAAACATATGTGATATTGCATACAAACTTAAGTGTCTTTTATTAGCAGGAATCATGTCTTGTCTTTCTATTTTAAAGATAATATGAACACACTGGATATATCAGAGAAGTCAATATTTTTAAATCTGTAAGCATTTAGATCCAAAAGGTAAGATTCATAACTGCTTCTAAAGTGTGCTTGAACATTAATAAGTAAATTCTTTAAAAGTGTGAAACAGTTACCTCAGTGTGTAATGGACATTTTTCCTGGAATGTGTTATTTCTGGCAGGGGATCCAGTTGATCTGCCTACTAAAGGGATTACTCTACTCTGGCTCTTGTGTTTATTGAGCTGCTTAGAACTTATAAAATGGCACCTTTCAAATGCACACACACCTGCACTCAACACCCTGTGTATTCCAAATGCTTAACTGTTCTCACATCCAACGTATCTTTCCAGTGAAGTCAAGGGGCATCAAAATGTCCACATCTTGTTTCTTTTTCTTGGAAATTTATTTAGAAGGTGGTCATTTGTATATTCCCCTATATAAATATATATTTAGATTTATTTATTTATTTGTTACAGGGTCTCACTATGTAGCTGGGCTCAAAGTGACCTTCCTCTCTCAACCTCCCCAGTGCTGAGATTACAGACATGCACCACCATGCCCAGTTTCATGGCTTGTACAGTATGTGATGCCAGGAATCAAACCTGGGTCCTCATGCTTGCCAGACAGGTGCTTAGACTGCTGAGCTATCTTTCAAGCCCTGTGTAGGAATCTTTTTGTCTCTGCTGTCATGTTTCTGTCTCTGTCTCACTGTTTTGTCTCTCTCCTTTTTCTTTCCTGTGGATTGAATCCAGGGCTTCACACTGAACTACATCTCCAGCCCTATTATAACTTTTTGTGAGACAAATTCTTGCTAAGATACTAAGGTGCCTAGGCCTGAACTTGGAAATCCCTAACCTCAGCCCCCCCCCCCCCCCGCCCAGATACTAGGATTACAGGCCTGTACCACATTTACATAGTTTCAATGCTGTTAGAGACACATTTATTTTTCAAGGTATTACAGTGCCATCAAGATCTGAAAATTCTCAATCTTATCTCTTATTGCTCCAAAATGAAATAAGTAAAACATTAACTGGATTGGAGGTGTTTCATGGAGAGCTCAGGGTCCTATGTCTCTAAGCTTTAGGTTCTTTTCCATTGGGTTGAGACAGTGACTTCCCATCTTTATATTCAACTTGGCCTATGATGTGAACATATTGCTCACTGTAGGAAAAGGCAGGACATGTACCTAACTGAGTGAGGATGGGGATAGAGACAAAAGAAGCCCAAGAAGACTAAGACAAAGAAAAGAGAGACGGGAAAGAAGAACAAGAAGAAACAGAGAGCAAGATAAAGGAAGGAATTACATTCTCAGTGAAATACAGAAATGCAGCTGTTATTTAGAGGGATTAATTCCACAAGCTGCCCAAGTATTTTGTGGACCTTTAAGGTTTTATCAATGGAATTTGCCTTATGGGAGGCTTAGTACAGATAAGGTTCATGTCTAGCCTTTGACCTAGATTGTAGTTCACTATTTTGTCCTCAGTATCAGACACTGTCTTCACATTGGTCATTTCTGCAATGCATCAATTCTGTAGTGTGCTTTGTTTCAGGAATTTCTGATATCTTTTTGAAGATTTTATATCAGTTGAATCTGTTATTAAACATTGGAGCTGTTTTGATTAGTCCATTAAGTTTTTAAATTTATTTCCCAAAAATTCTCCATGAGTGTATTGAGTGAAATTGTTGTAAACTTCTGGTTCATTTTATTTTTATTTCATTTTATTTTATTTTACAGGGTGTTCAGAGTCTACTACTAGATCAGACTCATAGTGATCCACCTGTTTACACCCTCCCAAGAGCTGGGATTAGAGGTGCATGCTACCACACCCAGTCTCAATTGCCATCTTAGCCAGCTCTGGGGCCAACACAGCAGGTCTGGGGATTGAATCCCTGGTCCCTGAAACTTTTGGTTCATTTTCTCTTTGAACTCATCTATTTTCTTAATATTTTCTATGAACTTTTGAGAGTTCTGCTGCCTGGCATTGGTTTTCTTCTCCCTCTGTTACCCCTTGCTCTGCCTTGAGAGAGTTCAGTGTGCTCAGTGGATATTCTGTTGCCTTGCTTCCTCTTGTGTGTGTGTCTGTATTTTTGTTTGAATGTATCTATAGTTCCTCGTCTTTCTCCCTCTTTTTTGGGTGAATACCTCATGTTAAGGACTAGAAAAATGATATGGGTTTGTGGCTTATATATTTTAGCAGGCTATTGCCTCTCCATGAATAATTTTCAGTTTTATATGTCTAGGGAAAGTATTTACTCCTTTTGTTATTTACTTGAAGTGATTTGGACGCTGACCCTATGTTTTGCTGAAAAGAATTACTTCTGGTTATAACAGAATCAATCATGCAACACTTCTATATGATAATCCTCAGAACACACTTGCCCCATTGTCTATCCTATATATTAGGGCCATTTATTATTTGTGATTGTTCTGCAGTGACTTAGATGAAGTGGAGAAGGAGAATGAAAAGTGGTTGGATGAGGATATCAGACACTAAGTGAGAGGTTTGCAGGGGCGATATGGACAGATGAGAGGAAAAGTTTGCTGTGGAGTCTGAGTCTATTGGAGTACTTTTAGTTGAGTTAAAGGGTTAGTACTATGAGTTTTCAGAGGAAATTTGTCAGGGCAAGTCCAAGAAGTAGGAGAAATCAGATTTACTTTGTGATTGAGGGAAGTTATGTGGTTGTCAACAACACCTGCTAGAGAGGACAAAAATTAGGGAAGATATGAAATAGCTGAAGGCTTAGGTTGAAGATGATCAAGGGTTAATATTAGAAAAGCAAGGAGTGACAGTGAGGGAGCTAAATATGGGCAATTAAAATCTTCACATGAAGAGTTTTAATGGAAAAAGAATAAAGAAATATGGTCACAGTGTCACTTTTGGGATTTGAGCTAGATAGGAAGATGAGGAGAAGGAGAGAACCCAGGCATCTGCTAAATCAGTATCAGTGGAAGAAGAAAATACACAGACAGAAACACCTAATAAAAAATATAAAAGAACATTACATTGTTCTACACTACTAAATAAATCAATAAAGAAACAAAAACTCAAACCTGTAAGTTATCCAATGAGATATTACATATTCTAGGGAGAAAGTGCATATGTGATTCTCACATAGCTTCTTTGGCAGTCTGAAGGGTCACATCCCGGTAACACCTCTGAATCTTCCACTTCCATGCTGCACCTACTCACATTCAGGCCTTATTTCCAACAGGCTGCAGGGGCACATGCAGAGTCTGATTGAGTCTGAGTTCTTAGATTAAAAACTCTTACTGTCCCTCTCCTTGTGTGTGTTAGTGGAATCAGCAAGTTGATTCATGAGCATAGAATTATCCATGGAGTTAAGAGTATTCCAACAACTGTGGAAGGCTACTCTGGGAGCAGTATCCTACATCTTCATGTAAATTCCAACTGCCATTCATTCGCTTAGTCCCCATATGGTCCTGTATTTCTGTGGAAAGTTCTACAGTAGTATCCAAATGATATCCTTTGGGATGGAGTCTTCAAAGTAGAATCTCGACATGATACCACATTGTGTTTAGTTAATCTGTTTCTTATGTGTCTTTCCTTTTATGATAGATTCTCTCTGTTTCTTGTTGATGTTCTCTGAGTCTCAGACATGGCTCCTCTACTCACCTACGTTGCATCTTCCAGGCCATTCCTGATCAGTGGATCTTTCCTCAGTTTCTATGCAGTGACTTCTTCTCCAGTTAGTAATGTTAAATCGCCTATTCCACACTTCCACCTTGGCCATATGAGGTCCATGATTTGGCTGCCACTTCTGCTGTCCCATGCAGGAGTGAGATAATGCAGAACCAGCTCCAAGTTGATGATGACTGTGCCAAGGTGTGGAACCTACAGTTGTGGAGCTGGCCAGGGACCAGCCCATGGGTCTGAGTGTCCTGCTGAGGCCATGGGGATGAGCCTTCTGCCCTTAGCTTGATTGTGTCCCTCATTCTTTCCATCAATGTTAGGAGATATAACTCCTAAAGTTCATACCCTTACTGATAAGAATCTTAAGTTCCAAGCACATTACATGGTCATGAGCATTGAGACATTCTTCTTAGAAACTCTATGACAGGGTAAATGACAAACATAGTAGCTTGTCCTGTGGTTCTATCTGCTTAATCAAAATTCACATTAACATTTCACTTTATGTATCTTCTACTTTATCTACCATCTTTCAAATGTGTTTTCTTTTTTTTTCCTCTTAGATTTTCTTGTGTATGCTGTCATTTTCAGTACCTTTACTATTCTTTACTCATCCTTAAAATTAATAAATATTGAATGTAGAAGTGTGCTGTGTTGACAAGTGACAGGACTCAGAATAGAATACCGACCTCTTCTGTGCTCACACTCCAGCAATGGAAATATTTTACATCTAAAGCATGCAACCCTGAACATTATGTGATAAATACAATGAGGCATATAGAAGATAGGCAAACTTGGGGAAATCACATTATTTCAATCCAATTGGTTCTGAGAAGGATTTTTCCTGTAAGGGAAGATGAGTTTATAGAGATCTCTACTGTTCAGCTAAATTTTTGGAAGGAAGATTTTGGAGGGAGACTATTCCAGGCAGAAAAAATATTGTGATAAAGAGCACAGAAAATAAAAAAAAAAATACATGGATATTGAGTGGTAAATAGTTTAACTTTTTGAAACTATAGTACTCATGTGATTAGGGTAAGGAATAAGGACCTATAGAGGATGAAATCTGAAAAACTTTGAGTTATATATTCTGGAGAACTTTTGATATTAGGCTAGCAGCTTGTGTTTTACTAGTGTACTATGAGTGTTTTTAATGATTGATGTTGGCCATAGAAATATATAGTAAGAGTAGTATGAAAGAGAAACGATTGAAAATAATAAAGTATTAGGAATTTAGTATAATAAGGAAAGGTATCTATTTTAAAATTGGTTATAATAATATAAAGAAAAAGTAAGAGTGTTCTTATGGAGGAAGAAATAATAGGATGTGTTATCTAGGAGTTGGCAGGGTGAGAGTAAGTGTTAATAGTAACTTAAGAAATGGGCATGAACAATAAAGGTAGTGTTAGTGTTAACTGAGGTTGGATAATACTATGATGAAGAACAATTCTGAAGAGGAAAATAATTCACTCTGCTTATTACAGTGACTTCAAAGTTTAATGAAAGATTTGGATAGATAACCTGGGTATAGATATTTTTGTTACTTCTCCAGGTCATTCCAAAGTACAAATAGGTTTGAGAACAATGATTCAGGACTAGAAGGAGCCTAGAAGTCACCAAAGTGATCAGGCAAGTTAGAGGCTTGGAGCAAGCAATAGAGATGTAGGCTAAACAATCTAAGTAGGAAGAATGGGTGCAGCCTTGGCACACGGTTGTGGACAAGAGCCTACTGAGAATAAAGCAATGGTCTGACAGAATCCTGAGGAACGCCAAGGTAACTGTGAGTAGGGATGCCATTTGAAAAGTTGGAATTAAGGGAGGTTTCTAGATTCATCAGAGAAACTCCAACTGCTACTGTCCAAAGTGTTGGTAGTCAAGAGCAAATGAACTTTTTATGAGATAGGGGGAGCTTAACATATTTATAGGCTAAAGAATAGGACTGTTAAAACAGAGTTAAAGAAGACAGTTTCAAGGAGGACAAGATGAAAGTTTTGTTTTCAGAAGTTTCATTTACCTACAGTCAATAGTAGTCACTATTAAGTAGAAATTTCTAGAAATAACAATGTATACATTTTAAATTGTTGTCTTGGTTGTTCTTCTCTAATTTCTGGGACAAATACCCAACACCCAAAATGAAGGAAGGAAAGGTTTATTTAGCTCACAGTTACTGGAGGTTTCAGTCCATACTCAGCTGGCTCCAAGGCAAAATGGCACATGGCAGAGAGCAGTCATTTAAGGCAGCAGCAAAGAGCAGAGAGCAAAGGGAGTGGCAGCAGCTCAGGCAGCTGGCCAGCCTCTTTCCCCTCCTTACATTGTAATGCAGATTACTTGTTCCCGGGCAACTGCAGCATTCACACCCACACTAATCAATCACAAACTCAGGAAGCTGACCCATGACTAAATGAGGCTCTGAGGGGACAACTAGACACAAACCATAACAATGACTTCTGGCCATTTGGCATTGTCTCACGTGAGACAAGGAGACAAGGATAATCACTTCATCTATTATATTCATGCTGTATATGTTACTATCCCTTTAGTCACACAGTAGCAATCTTGGTCATCAGATCCACTGTGATCATATCACAGTTCCTGTGCTCAAGGATCCTTATTTTAGTTAATAATGACTCAAAATCACAAGAGTAGTGATGCTGCAATTTAGGATACCGGAGGAATGCTAATACAGTACAATATATAGTATATAAACAGTACTATGTATGGTTTTTTAGTGACAGGGTCTCACCATGCAATTCAGGTTGGACTCAAACTCAGCAATCTCCCCATGTCAGTCTCCTAAGTTCTGGGCTTATAGGTGTGTGCCACCATGCCCACCCAGTACAATATATTTTTAGTGATCATAGTCATGTAACTTTTATTATAGTATGTTATAATAGTTTTATTTTTAGTTGTGAATCTTTTTCTCATCTTAATTTATAAGAGAAACTTTATCATAAGTACATGTGCATAGAAAAAAGAGGGCCAGGGAGATGGCTCAGTGGAATAAGCACTTCCCTGGTAAGCACAAGGGCCTGAGTTCAATCCCCAGTTCCACCAGAGAAAGAAAGAAAGAAAGAAAGAAAGAAAGAAAGAAAGAAAGAAAGAAAGAAAGAAAGAAAGAAAGAAAGAAAGAAAGAGAGAAGAGTAGATAAGGTTTGGAACTATCCATGGTTTTACACATCCACTAGGGCTCCTGGAAGATACGTGCCATGGCTAAGTGTGGGCACTTGCACAGTGATTCAGACAGGAGGGCTGAGACAGGGCAAGTGAATCAGGGGAGCTCGGATTTTTAAGGAGGGCATATAGATCTTCAGAGATAGGAGAAGAAGGCATGTTGGTGATAAGCAACAGAAATGATGGAAGGAAGCCAGGAGATTTAGAATGAAGTCAAATACACCATTAGTCAGTGGAGAAATGATTTGACAAGTGAAAGGGTTGAGGGTGAGGAAGGCTTGAAAAATATAGTAGAATTGAAATCCTACCCTCTCAAAAGAGATTTCCTGTAACCTCTAACACTTCTAAACTGTGCTGTATTTACTGCTTATACTATATCCATTTGCCAAATAATCACATACAACCATTTTCAGTCTTGAAATTTCATTTATATCTTTTTTCTTTTTTGCTTGTCTTTCATAGTTAACTGTTGTAGTGATTACACTCCATTATGACTGCAGTCTCATTGGGGTAGCAACTACGTCCTAAATTTCTTTGTTTTACTCACTTTGCATACTATGTCAGCTTAAAGATTTTATTTAATTTTTATTAGTGATAGATATTATTCTTTTTACAACTAAAACTTTTTACAACTAACACTGGGACTTACTTTTGTCTTTTATGCTACTTTATCTCACCTTTATCTTTATCTTATTTATGCTAAATAATAACATAATCCTAGGTTAATGTCTGCTCTGTTCTCATTTTCTACACTACTCTCACATTTCCTTTTTCTCTTAGTTTAATCATAAATATAAATGAACCTTGGAAAAGAAACATTGCACTTATTTTTCCCCAGATAACTACTGATTCATCTTATAAAAATGAATTATTTATTATTATTATTATAATTATTATTATTAGTGAGCTTCCCTAAGACTAGTCTAGTTAAAAGCAGGTCTATTTGGTTTTTTAAAATAGATTCTATATTAGTCATTTTCTCATCAGTAGGACAAAAGACAACTGCAATTTGAAGAACAGATTAACTTGGCTAAGAATTCTACTGGGTACTGTCAGTGGTTGGCTGTTGGCTGGCTCCATTCCAGGAAGTGGAGAGAGAGAGAGAGAGAGAGAGAGAGAGAGAGAGAGAGAGAGAGAGAGAGAGAGAGAGAGAGAGAGAGAGAGAGAGAGAGAGAGAGAGAGAGAGAGAGAGAGAGAGAGAGAGAGAGAGAGAGAAACAGAGACAGAAACAGAGAGAGAGAGAGAGAGAGAGACAGGGGCTGGAGAGATGGTTCAGTAGAACGTGATTCCCTGGCAAATACAAGGGCCTGAGTTCAATCCCTGGTTCCACCAAAAAAATAAAAAATAAAAAAAAAATAAATAAAAAGAGTAGGGGAGGCGGAGGGGGCGGGAGAGACGACAGAGGGGGAAAGAGAACAAAAATATACCCCTGTAGGCCACACCTCCATGACCTATTGGCTCCACCTACTAACAACATATTTTACTATGAACTCTTTGGTAAAATTCAGCAGTGGAAAGTGGGGTGGGTAATAGTACCCCCTTCACTACTCAAAAGTCCTACCTCTGAACACATGAGACTTTGAAGGGACAGTTTAGATCTAAACCTTAACAGCTTGTTAAATTGTGTTTTTTTAAAATTGTATTTTTTAAGCTGGCTTTGTGAATGGATATATTTTGAGTGGTTTCTTTTGAAGACAAAAAAAAAGGAAAGAGAAAATGTAATATGACTTAGGAGCTGACCAGCATACTGGTTAATGAAATTTGGAGTCTTTGCTTTAAAGCTCTGTAACAAGATTAGGTGAGACTGAACCAAAGAAAGTAAAGGTCCCTAAATTGACATAAATTTAAAAGGTAGAACTGAATCATACCACTATTTGAATGTCCAACAAAGTCTAATCTCTGATGAATTATATTTGGTCTACTGTAATCTGTGTACATACACATCCTTCTGGTAAATGATGAATGAGGTTTATCTAACATAATATGGTCCATAACTCTTCTCGATCTTTATAGAAAATACAGGCTTTCGAAGCTCTCTTTTGTTAAATGACCTGAGTTGCTTCTCTAGGACAGTCTTTATAAAGCACATGTAAACACAAACACTCATATTTTCCCAAGCCAGCTTGGTTGAATTTATTTCCCTGCTGTTTTTTTGATGCTGCTTATATAGACTCAGGTTACCCTTACACAGATGGGGTGCATGAAGAATAGTGCTGCATTTCACTTCACAGATTCATTTGGTTACACCCAGTAATAACAATTAATTTCTAATGGAAATTTTTGCTCTAACTGTGAGAACAGAAAACAATTAGTAAGCTTCAATTGTATTTGAACCTGTCTTATTAATCTGTACCTTCTTAGTTCATCTATAACATGTGGGCTATAATTTTGATTGTGGGGATTTTTGAAATATTCTTCATCTCTGCTCTTTCTTCATGTTTCAGCTGCTTGTTCTGAAAGCTTTTTAAATTTGTTTTGCCTCAAAGTAAATCAATAATAGCACGATGTAAACTCAAGATACTGACACTAGCAGGCTTATTAGCCATAAATGATATGGTAATGACTGTGTAATGTCAACAGGTTCAACACACTGGAATTTTTCCTAGTACTCAGTACTTTGGAAATTTGAAACCTGACCTGTTGTACACTTAGGAAGTGCTTTTACACTAATCCACCTTTATTGATTACACTTTCTTTCTCCTCTGGACAAACTGTTGTTAGAATTATATATATTTAAAAAGGTAGCTTTCAGGGTTCTACTGGTTATTCTCATGAATGAAATTATGTCACAATGTTTTTACCTCTTACAAAAATTAGGCCAATATGACTCAAATGAAAACAATTATTTTTCAGAATTATAATGGAATGGTACAGTTATTATTTTGATTGCATTTAAGAAATAAAATTATCTCATTTCCTAATAAATGAGAACTTTTTAGCTGTTACTATGAACTATTTACTAGAAATTTCTCCTTTTTCAGTTGAAGTGTAAGAACTATTAACTATAACAAACAGAAAAGAAGAACAATATGTGAACAGATATATCACTGAAGAAATGTAAATTTGATGTTCTGAGTGTCTTTTTTTTCCTTTGTAATTTACTTTTGTATCTTATCCAGTTGTGTAGCAGTTTTCAGTTGTAGTCCTGTTTGAGACCTTTAACAAATAGCATCTTCTATCATTATCTGTAGATTATATTAGTCTCAGTTGTGCACAAAAAAGCTTAACAACTATTCTCTGTTGCTTAATATACAAAAGGGAAATCAGGTGAAATTCTTTGAAGAGAGCATTCCTTTGGAAATCCTGCATTTTAAGCAGGTGTTCTTTCACAACAGATTTCTATCAATGAATGCCTTGAAATAGCAGCTCTAGTTTTGTGTACTTTTCCAAGGCAATCAATATTTCTTTCTTCCCATAAATGGTCAAATTAGATCTTAGGATGTGAAAGTGCACTCCTCATAAAAGAGAAATGAGTCAGATTTGTTCCACTAATGATATAATCATCAAGAACAGCATCAAATAGTGCTCATTAATGTAGCAAGCATTGTGGAATGCTTAACCAGTAGCCTTTTCCCCCTCTGTTTTCCTAACAAAACCAGTATTTTTGTCTACATAGTGACCTTTCATACTATTCCTTCAGGTAAGGTGAAGCCCATTCTTCGGCCAGGCAGGGAATTATGATTAATTTTTTCATCAGGCAACTGTTAGGGCTCCTCCACCATGTTGGTATTGGTGTAGGTACAGCCAGTTGCATTTTTGGATAGTGAGATATGAGGTCTCTGATGGGGCTGTGGAAAGATTTTATTTTTTTTATATGAGATACACAAAATGTAAAAGGTTCCATTTCAAATTGGATACTTTCACAAGTTCAATAAGCTGCTGTAGCTGTTTCATTACTATGAATTAGTTAGGTTAAGAGCCTATGCTGATATGACAAGGGTGACAGAAGGGAAAGATGAGCTTTTAAAGCATTGAACAACCTTTCCGCCTTAATTTCTATAAAGTTCCCAGGTTCCATGGATGTAGTTCCAAAATTAGCTGCTGAATGTAAACGTCTCTCAGTCCTTTCCTGCCTCTTTCCCATTTGCACCAGAGCTCTCCTGCTTGGAATGCTTGGAGGCTTTCTACTGTCTCCCTTGAGGGCTTCTTCTTTCTTGTTCTATTCCTTTGGGTCTCCGTTTGCCATGGTCACTTACACCAGAGTAATTCTAGTCTTCCCAACTGTTCAATTTCTTTTGTATTCTATGTTCTTCTTTTTCAGCTAGTTATGTCTTCATCCAACTACACCTATTTAAACCTATCTATTACCATACTATATATTTTTTATGTATTTGGTACAGGGTCTCACTACAGTTAGGACTCATAGTGATCTTCCCGTTTTCAGCCTTCTCAGTCTGGGATTACAGGCTCGTGCTGCCATGCCCAATCTCAGGGGCCAGCTCAGTGTGCCAGCACAGCATGTGATGCCAGGGAGCAAAATACCATGTTGTATTTCAAGGCTCTTATTTCTCAACCCAGGGCGATCTATGGCAAAAATGACTCTCAAGGTTTTTATTCATTTATACCTCAGTTATACCACATTTCATATTCTCTTTTGGATTGCATATTAAAGATAGTCTTCAAGCTATATGTATAGCATATAAAGGTAGAGAATATTTCCTGTTCATTGTTCTGTACACTGTAATACTCAGCATAATATAACCCTCAGAACCTATTCTAAAAAATGCTTATTGAATGAACAAAGCATTTATAACAGAAATCAAAATTCTTAAGATTTTTGCTTTGCTTCTTTAAATATTTGTATTAATTTTAATGTGAAATTAAATTGATTCAATGATATGTTAGGATAGAGTCTAGTTGTATAAAGCGAATCAGTTTTTTAATGCATAATGTCCTGTAAGTCTCCATTTAACAGATAAACAAACAAACAAAAAAAAAGCAACTTGTCCATATTCTGCTGTCTAAAAACTTTTGTTTGCTTGGTTTTAATCTTTGCTTTTTGAGACAAGGTCCCACTGGGTAGTCCAGGCCAGCCTTGAACTTGCTGGGTAGCCTAGAGTGGCCTCAAATTTGTTATTCTCCTGCCTTAACCTGCCAAGTACTAAGATTGCAAGACTGTACCACCATGCCTGCTTTTTAAAAGATATTTTCAATGGTATTATTTATGACTTGGTTAGCTCACTGACATTCTGGGTTTACCAGTTATGAATTAATTATTAGCATGGGGAGTTGCACTACTACCATAATTTTTAAGCACTTAATTTTCATTTAATACCGGGTTACCAGTCAGGGCATATAATTTTAATAAAGTAAATCACTTTTTTTGCATTTATTTTTTGTTCCCTATAACCTCTGTAAGATTATCATTCCTTAATAAAAATGTGCTGAGAATTGTGTTAAATTTAAAGAAAATACCAAAATTGGTGAAGGAAAAAATATAAACACTGCATGACTTTCATTGTTGCTATTTCATTTTAGTTAATACTTTATAAATATGATTAAATACTTTTGATAACAAAAGGTATATTGGTGTGTTACACTAACATTTCACAAAAATGTAATAAAATATATTATGATATAGTAGTTTTAATATAGTGATTGACATGCTGCGTAGATTAAAGGAAAAAAACAGGGACCAGGGAGACAGTTCAGCAGTCTAATCACCTGCCTGGCAAGCACAGGACCTGGGTTGGCTCTCTAGTACCCCAGGCTGTGCCAGCCCCGGCCCCCGCCTGCCAAGCCAGCCACTAAGACTGGGCGTTGTGATGCATGCCTGAAATCCCCGTGCTGGGGACATGAAACAGGAAGATCACTATGAGTCCGAACTGCACAGTGAGACCCTGTGCCAAATGCACAGATTAAAGAATTTAAAAAATATTTAAATTATTTTTTTACAAGACTAATGTTAGACATTATTTTCCTTAGGGAAAAAAATGACTTTGAGATTCATGATGAAGACAAATAGACTCAATTCTAGGACTAGATAATTAAAAGCTTAAAATAAGTCAGTATAGCCATAAGCTGTAAGGCAAGTTGAATGAGCTGATCCCAGGGATCACAAGCCAGGTCCCTGCCTTCACCTGCATCATCATCTGTGAGTTGTGGAAAAAATTAGTCAGTAGATATTAAAATATCAGAGAAGACGAAAAATTCTATACTTCTGTAGTTACTGTTGGAGTGAACCCGACACCCTGTTTGTAGCAGTGCTGAGTAGTGAGTTGGGGCCGTGTTCTATGTTACCGTGAGAGATCTTGAGGAGTTCATGAAGTGAAGGAGACTCACAGCATCCAGGGAAAAGGTTCACATGGATACCATAGATACAGCCTGAAGCAAAGCCAGAATCCAAAACAGGAGGCAGAAGGAAGACTGAGAAGAAATAAAAAGCAGCCAGAGAGATAGCTCAGCAGATTAAATGCCTGCTTATGCAAGTGCAGGGATTGGGGTTCGATCCCTGGAACCACATGCTGTGCAGGGTCTGCTCCTGGGTGCCCCCAGCTGGTCGCTGAGACCAGGCATAGTGGTACATGCCTGTAATCCCAGTGCTGGGGTGTCTGAAAACAGGAGGACTACTACAAGTCCAATCTCTTTTACCACATGTGACATCTTCATATACTTTTTTTTTTTTTTTTCCGGATCTGGGGATTGAACTCAGGCCCTTGTGCTCACCAGGGAAGCACTTATTCCTCTGAGCCATATCCCTGCTCCATCTCCATATACTTTTTAAGCTTTAGTGTTATACCCTACAATGACTACTAGATCTTAAGATTTAAAAGATATAGCATCGGAGGTCTTGAAATATGATTTGAATGTTATTATAAATTACTATGAGGATACCTTGCCAAAAATATTATTCTAACCTTATTAACATGAACTTAGAACTGTTTTATAAAAAACAGCATTTTTGTCCACGAACTTTGGTTTGCTCCTGTTAGGCCTAATATTCACAGGACAACATCTGAAACATGACAAGCAGCCAGTTTCTTTAACATTGACTTAGCTGCTGATCCTTTCCATTTTTCATATACCCCTGCTTCTTGCCTATTATTCTGCAGGACTCAGTTTAAATGAGGACAAGAAAAAATGCCACCCAAAATAAGTGTACTCAAAGAAGGTCTCTTTTATAGCCTTGCCCATATTAGCTTCTGTATTTTTTCAGCAAAGTACTTGACCCTTGCTCCCTACCAACTAGTGATTCATTCTCTTTTTTTCTGTCTCTCTCTATGTCTCTCTCTCAACCTCTGTCTCTCTGTCTCTGTCTCCATCTCTCTCTGTCCCTGCCTCTGTTTGTCTCTGTCTCTCTCTCTGTGTGTCCCTCTGTCCCTCTCTGTGCCTCTCTCTGTGTCTCTCTCTCTATCTCTCTCTCTCTGTGTCTCTCTTCATCTCTCTGTGCCATCCACCCCCAGAGGTCCATGACCTATGTTGCAAACACAAAGCAGATTCTAACAAGGGTGTTACGGCTTATATTTAGATACCCTCAGAAAGCCTCATGTGATCATAGGTGGGGGTTTTGGAAGGTGTCTGTCTTCGGGTTGTGAATGTGGACTGAGGCTGTGACCCTGGGTAATGGAAGACCAGTGGGTGGCACCAACCAGTAGGCTTATCGGCTAGATAGAATATGAAGGGACAGAGGGCAGATTTGGTGCTACCTGCTTGCTGCTTCTACTGTTGCTTGAGCTTCCCTGCCTCCTGACTGCAACCCCGTGAGCTGTTGTGCTCCACGAGGCCCTCCTACTGTGCCACCTTGCCTTGGAGCCAAGTGACTATGCACTGAAACCTCTACAGACCGGGAGCTGAAATAAGCCTTTTGTCCTTTAACTTTGGGTGCTAGGTATTTTGTCTCAGCAATATAAAAACTAAGAGGGTGACAGAAAAAAATCTTTTTTTTCTAAATAACTTTCCTTAGTTTAGCCTACACAGTGTGGCCTTTAAGCTCAGGGTCTGTAAGGCATTATTTCCTAACTGACTCATTTCCATATCTTGATCTAAGAATCAGTGAGCAGTAAGTGAGCTCCACTGTCAGTGTGCGTCTGACTTCTCCAACTGTGTTCAGTAGCAGCAGCCCATAGAAGCAAGGAAACCCTGAGGGATTCGTGTTTTGCTGAGTAAGTAAACTGATTGGTTTGAGGGAAATTGGAGCAGGTGGAAACATGGATTAAGGTGGAAAAGTGACAATGTGAGTAAATATGGTGCTGAAGTGCTGAGGAATGGCCTACTTAATTGGGGCCAGGAGATGGCTCAGTAGAATAAAGGATTGCCTAGCAAGCTCAAAGGCCTGAGTTCAATCCCCGGTTCCACCAAAAAAAAAAAAACAGGTGGGTCATTACTAGTCTGATCTAGTAGTGAAACTCTGAACACCACAAAAAATAATGTATTATTTCAAATAAAAAGGTCTTGAGAGCTACAAACTTATTTTTGTTAGTTTTGCCATTAGTAAGAAGAATTTCATGGAGTCAAGAATGCAAAAGAAGTCTGAGTTTATGAACCCAGTGTCCCACACAATTACAGAGAGCAGTGGAAGGCGCTTGAGTTACGTGGCTATGAATGACAACAAAGCACAGGGCTAATAGGACAGTTAAAAATATGCTGTTCAAGAAAAATAGTCTCCTTCTCATACAGCATATGACATTCCTGCATTCTGCAGCTGCCATGATATAATGACCCTATTAACAGAAAAGAAATGAAAAATAAGGAGTCAGCATGCTTGTTCCCTACGCTCATCGCAACTCTAAATCGCTTGAAGTTGCAGTCTCCCCGAAAGAAATTAGACCTGTTGAGTAATTCTAGGCAAGATTTGTAATTCAAAAGATTCAGGACTTAGTTCTCCTGAAATTTTATTTCAATGTCCTATGTAAGAGGGTCATAGTATTCCATATAAAATTTTTTAAAAAATGATACAATTAAGACCACCTAAAATAAGCAGAGAAAATAAGAAAAAGCACCACTTTCCCTATTTCATAAAACTGTGGTAAAGTACTAAGTAAGACAAACAACCTTATAATTAGAAAGAAAATTACGAGAAGTTATTTTTGTCTCAAAAAAATCACATTAATGGCTTTGTCTGTAGCAGTTATTACCAATTGCCATTAACTAGTTGACACAAATAAGCTTAAAATTTATTTCATATTCTGTAGTGCCAATAAGTTTTTGAAAAAAATGTCGCATTCCAATGGTGTAATTGAAACAAATAGAATAATAAACATTTATGAAGCACTTGTGTATATATTTGCTTTAAGTTAAACAGATAACTTCTACTGATTTTGCGAGTCATACAGAGCATAATTAAAATAAATTTAAACCTAAATATTAACATTTCAATTTCCAGTTTGGTGAACGCAAGCAAATTATTATAAGTTTGTTTTCAGTGGCTGCAAAGCATATTAAAATTAACTTTTCCTCAATCGAAGTAATGTGTATAACTAAACTTCCTTCCCACTGTGAACCAGTTCATTTATTGTTATTTGTAAACTGCCTGGGATAGATGCAGAGTGGGTTGGGCTCAAAACTCCTTGAACAGTTTCTTTTGAAATAACATTACATACGTTAAGCTCAATTACACAACCAAACAGCCACAGCTCAGTTTTGGTAATTTATTCATTGATTTAACATAGTACCCAGAAGAGCCATGCCTGCTGTCATTTTTGTAATATATTATGTTTTAAATATACTCATGTTCACCCAGGCACACCATTAAGGTGTGCATAAACCTGTGTTTTTCTCTCTTGACAGCTATAAATGTTTGTTATTATTATACAAAACATATGTTCATGTTGTTTTTGTCTAAATTATTCTATCTGGGGCTATAAAGTTTTAATGTTATTAGTTGCCCTTAGAATTTTAATGTTTCACTGTTGTAACCTTCTTAGGATTTCTGTGCAATTAAATAGAAACTATTTCACTGCAGCCTGGAAGAACAATATATTTTATACAAATAAAAAAAATCCCTTCTTGCTCTATTTTCTTTCTGTATGGGTAAAAAAAAATGTGTGGTTGACAGTTTTTCCTTTTGCTCTCTGAAGGCTCACCTGTGGTCAGACCTAAGGGTTGCACCTGGTGGTGCAGAGAGAACTCTTCTTTGCCTGCTTCTGGTGTATACAGGGAAGACAAGTTAGGTACTCATTTAATCAAAAGGATGAGGTTTTGTTCTTGTAAGGGTCACTTCAGGTACTATTTTGGTGGCTCCCCTTTAGTTTGGCTTTTGTTTACTATACACAGAGAGCAATAAGGACTAGGTGAAATGTGGAATATAACAGAAAACTATGTGTCTAGCTTGATGTGTTTTTCAAGCATGGGTCACAGATGTTTTCATTTATAGTCAATGAAAACAGTGTCAATGGGTGTAACCATGGGTCTCCTGCTTTTCATACCTACTGGTTATGCTTGGCTCAGGCCTTGTGTTTTTAATTTGTAGGTAAGGGCTACAAACTTAACTAGAAACTTAACCTCCCACAGATAAGCTCACTGGGATGTGGATAATTTTTATTTTATGGATTAGTGAGCTGCTGAGGTTGTCTGGGCTTATTTGCTATGAACTGATAGTTAATTTGGCGATGCCTACCTCTATACTAGTATGAACAATGCTGAATGTGAATAGTGTCATCAACTTCTAATTGGACTCTCAGCTTCAATTTTATTTCCCTCTACTTCTGTTGTCATCTTTTTAAAATGCATGTTAAATCACATCAAACTCCAGGTCATAACTTTTGCCAATGGGCAAACCCATATTCCTTAATAAGGTGTTGAAAAATACTCCTTGATTCAAGATAAATGATTTTTCCAGGGTGTTTGATCCTTAGTTCTTTGGAAAGCTCTGTACCTCAGCCTGGCTGACCCACCCTGCCACTTCGCCAACCCTACTGTTGTGCTAGCATGTGCGCTACTTGGCTGTTTTTTGTTTGTATTTTGGCAGTGTCAGGGATTGAACTCAGGATCTTTTGTGCTTGCCAGGAATGAGCTTATGCCATTGATAAGCCACACATACACCTGTACACTCCGCAATACACCTGTACACTCCACACACACACCTGTACACTCCACACACACACCTGTACACTCCACACACCTGTACACTCCAC
>PVKA01014009.1:31001-53720 GCA_004027165.1 Ctenomys sociabilis | reverse complement strand
TGATACACTCCCACACACATACCTACGCACACTCTCTCACACACATACCCACACACACTCACACAGTCACACACATTCTCTCTGTCTCTGTCTGTCTGACATTCTCTCTTTCTTTCTTTCTCTCCCCCTCTCTCTTTTTCACACACACACACACACACACACACACACACACACACACACACACACACACACACACACACACAGATACTACCCAGCATAGAGCTCTGTGTGAGAGTGCATTTCCTTCTATTGACCTTTATTGCCTCCAGAAACCTCAGCCCTCAGCCATCTTCTCTTCGACAAAGGGGCTACACAAGCTCACTGGAAGAAAGATAGCCTCTTTAACAAATGGTGCTGGAAAACATGGCTTTCTACATGTCGAAAACTACAACTTGACCCAGCTCTATCACCATGCACTAAGTTAAAGTCAAAATGGTTTAAAGATCTAAACGTTAAAACAGATACATTCAATCTCCTGGAAGAGAAAGTAGGAGGAACTCTTGAAGACTTAGGGGTAGGTAAAGAATTCATGAACAAACATATATTTGCAAGGGAAGCTCTTGAAAGAATCAACAAATGGGATCAACTCTTCTTAAGGAGCTTCTGCATGTCAAAAGAAATTGTCAACAGAGTGAAAAGACAACCCACAAACTTTGAAAAAATCCTAATTAATAAGCAATCAGACAGAGGACTACTGTCTAGAATTTATAAAGAACTAAGATATAACAGGGCCCTCAAATTTAAAGACCCAATTCAGAAATGGGCATCTGAGATGAATACACACTTCTCAGAGGACGAACTTCATTGGCATTAGATGCATGTGTCAAGCCCCTGCTTTATCTAGTGGTATATTCCAGGTATGTCTCTGTGTCTACTCTTTTCTTCTGTGGAGGCTGGTTGGAGTAATGGCTCAACCCACTTCAGTATGATGATTGCATAACTAATTTTAAATGATTTACTTATTTTTTAGTGATGTCACATTCTGATGTACTGGATTTAGGACATCAACATACCTTTCTGGAGGGGAAAGAATTCAAATCTATGAATACTAATGTAAAAAAACAATCCAGGGTAGTGTAGTCTATGTAAATTCACCAACTAAAAATTCTATTAATATCTTTAACATCATGGGACCTGTCAGTTTCTCAGTGTTGGAATTTCAGAGGTGATATGGGGACCCTTTACCGCCATGATATCTTTCCTTATCAGGTAGTTTAGCAATAGTTACATTATAGAGGAAGACAAATGCTCTCACTGCAAATTTGTGTATAAAAATAGAGGTACTTATAAAGGGCAGTGCCTAGCTCATGATAGGTACTTGATAAATGCTGTTATCAGTGAATAAATATATAAATAAGTAAATGAATAAATAGGGTTTAGTGCATAAGAAATAATCTATATGTGTTGTCTTTATTTTATTCTCTTCTCCATGAATTCCCTTTTTAAATATCTATATTCGTCAATGGTTCTACTTTCATAGTTTAAGCTTGAAATTTAAAGGTGATCTTAAATGTATTCTAATATTGATCTATCTTATTGCCATATTTCTATGAGGTTTTTTTCCTTGAAATTCCCGTGGAAAATTTTCATAGTACCTGTGATGATGTTGAAAGCAACATTCTCATGTTCTCCTCTCAGCATTCTATCTAGAAGAATATTGCCCTCTGGGGGTACTCTTGTTTCTAGTCTCTCCTTCTATGACCCATTCTGTGTTCATTACTCATCTTTTCTATCAAGCAAATTGTTCTATTCATACTTCACATACACTTGTTTTTGATAGCAATATTGATAAGACCTGTGTGAGCCATTTTTCACTTTCTTATAAACTGGAAGAAAACATGTGTGCTTAACTGTGTATTTCATACTCTGATTTATTTGATTGCTTTCAACATGCCTTCATGTGGTTTTGGTGGCAATATTCAAAAGACTGATGTGTCCTTGGGGTTTTGACTTTGCATAACACAGAATCCGAGTTTTAAATTTTCTTAAGTTTTAGTTGCTTGTCCTTATTTAAATTTTAAAATTTCTCATCGTTTGATATCATGAAAGACATTCAGATTTTTACCAAATGTGAATTTCTCCAATCTGAGTTTTGACTTATGTGGTTATAACTTGCACTACATAAGAACGATTCCAGAAAGAGATGGATTTTATCTTTGAAGAATATGTAACTCCTTGTAGTAGAGGTTGAACAAGCTATGTCCCAAAGGATGTCTATGCTTTAAGCTTGGTAAAAGGAAATATATTTTGATAAGGAAACTACATCTTCCTTAAATGTAGGAGGAGGTAATAAACAATGCATGGCCCTGTAAATCAAAAAGCTTCATGAGCTACATGGTCAAAGTCTTCAAAAAAGGATTGGTGCCATGGAAGCTTTTGCTGTTTCAAAGGCTTTGTTTCAAGTCTACCATTGTGTCCATTTTGACTATCATATAATCAAATCAGCCTTTTCTACTCCATGGTAGAATATTCCTCAGTTATTTTCTGCTAAAAGTGTAGAATGACAAAAACTAAATGACATTGTTTCCACTGGGACAACTAATCATAAATGAAAATTTGGGGCATGGCTACATAAAATTAAGAAACCTACTAGAAACTTCAGTCAGAACAGATCTGGTTCAGTAGCCTTCAGCATGTGGTCTCTACTCAAATAAATAAGGCACACGGCCCGTTTCAAAGAATAAAACTCAGCAGGCTCACTTCTAGTCTACTCCAGATTTAAAGGCGTTGGCTCAACCACTGAAGACTGCCTGGATTTTTTTTGGACTTAAGATCAAACTCAGAACCTTATACTTCCAGGCAGGTGCTTATGCTACAGAGCTATCTTCCCAGCCCTGGTTTGATACTGGGAAACCATTCACCTTGCAGGGCTTTACCTTCTTCACTGTTAGCTGAAAAATTTAGAGTTAATGCTAAAGCAACTCTGAAGATTTTTAAAACTGAAATATTTTTGAATCGAATGTTGAAATTACCCATAAGATAGCTTATGGTCTTCTTGAAAATGCAGTTATGAAACATAAGTCCTATGTTACTATTTTTCTTAAAATCATTTAGTTTTTCTCCAACAAAATCAAAATCTGATTTTTCTTTCCATTCCTAGTCTCTTTTCTCACCAGTCCCATTACTCTGTTTCTTAGTGTTAGGGACACAGCACACATTGCCCTTGGAAACTTGGCTGCTGCTGTTCCTTTTCCTGGAATTCCATACCCACCTATCCACCAGCCTCACTCCTCACATTTTTTAGGTCTTTATTCTAATGCTACTTTTCATCTAAATCAGTTTTTGTGGTCTTGATAAAAACTACAGCCTTCCTTCGTTTTTTTCTAGCCTTCTTCCAGTCTTATGGTTGGCTTCAGCAGTCATCAGCATCTAATGGATGTAATACGTACTATCCCATATATTTTGTTGATTATCCCCACTCAGCAGAATATAAAGAAGATAATGTTGTCGGTTTTGTTCATTTTTCACACATTTACAAGAAGGTCTCTTGAAACCTAGTTTGACAGTCACTTGTGAACATAGACTGTCTTTTCTTGACCACCGAGTAATTATTCATATGAAAATATTTAGAATCCCATGTGGGTTTTGATTCTGGGGTCTGGATATCTTCTTCTGTCACTGAGCAGATGAACACCAATCTTGTTTTATTCAAGGACACTTCATTTTACAGAGATACAAACCTTTCCCAATTAATTAAAATTTTCCTTTTCCATTTCTTCACTATCCTCCCTCTTGCTTTCTTTAAACTATCATATTTAAAACAGATTTCTGCTATAGTATTCTATAAACAGGCATTCTTTTTTCAGTCAACTGCCCTAAAAAATTATGTGAGGCAAGTATCTTCGAGAAAGTAAAATAATTTATTTGGTTTAAACACATCAAATTTTTTAAGGTTCATAGGCATAACTTTGGTATAAAATGATGTGTTTTTAAAAGTTTCCAACTTCTTATGCCACACAAATCCTACTTATCACTTACTATTTTATCACAACTCAAAGAAAAGCCGCAGCATTCCTTGGTGACATTGAAGTCATCCAAATTGAAAATACTGAGAGCTCATGCAGAGCCTATGAGATAAATGAGGTGGGCTGGGACTGGGAAGACTTAAGATTCGTAATTTTTCTGAGTCCATGCTAATCTTGTTTTCCTTTAAAATGAATTGCTGCTGTAGAGGACGCTGAGTCTAAATTGTTTATAACCCTTACCTCTTTCAAAACATTTCTCTGAGCAGCTGTGGTCTGGTCTTCAGTAAAGGAGTGGCAGCTGTGCTGTGTTGACAGCGAGTGATCCATGGCCTTCGGACAGGGCTTCAGAGCACCCGCTGCTCTGAGTCACTGGTTGATTAGCTAAATGGAGTGAGCTTCCAATGTTTATTCCTTCTGTTAATTCCCATTTTTATGGCTTATTTTTGCTTGATATTCTTTCTTTCTCTGTGATGTTCTGTCCAAAAATGCTTGTGATCCCAGGGCATTTACTTATGTGCATTGTGGTCCCAGATACACATGGTATTTCATACATAATCTGGGTATCCCAAGGCAAATTTGGACATACTTTGGGTGGGATAGGAGTCATGACAGGTGGTAAGCACATGGCTGAGGAGTGTCCTTCACTGCACTCAATTCAATCCAAAGCTGACTGGTCCCCGATAAAGATCCAGGCATCAACCTGTTGCTTTTAAGCCAACATCTTCATCCACATGAACCACAGCATTGTCCTTGTATCCACCACTGACATCTTTCTGGTGCTCTACTGTCTTCAACCTGCGATGCAAAGAGACATGTTTTATTTCGTTGCACATCTGTTCCTCTTATTTTCCATGGACCATGTCTCAGTTGCCACCCAAATAGATAAAGGCTAGGACAGGCTTCAAGTGTTTGGACATGAACACAAAGCAGTCTGGTCTGTGGTGAGGCTTATATGTTCAGGAAACTGTAATGCTTGTGTGAGCTTTTCTGACAGTGACACACAAAAAGAGTAAAATAGACATGAATTTCCATTTATTTTCTGAGCCAGGGTCATTTCATTCTGTGACTCATTCATCTGGAAAGTGCTTTCAAAAGAATCTACCACCTCATGTGGTCTGGTGTCATTTAGCTCTTTTTGAGACGATAGGCTATGCTTGAGGTTTATAGATTGAAGATTATTTCTCTCCAAAGACAAGCTCACTGATGTGTATCCAGAACCCACTAGGAGGTAACAACCTACAGTGCCTTCTTATCAATTCAGATAGTTTTTGCTTATCAGCAGGATATTTGTATCCAATTCCCATGTCTCCTCTCATTCTCATGCACTCTTGCCAAGCAGTTACCATTTTTGAATGTGGAAACCAAGTGGTGCTTCACTGTGAAACATTTCCTTATCATCCCTTTTACTCTAGATAAGAATTGCAGTTTTAGATTTTCATCCCTGGAACAGACTACTACTTATCTCTTAGCACTTTGTTTAGTTTGTTTGCTTAGTTGGCTTTCTTAATTATGCTGCGAGCTCACTGAATCTTGGGGAAGCAGCAACATTTCTATCATCCATGTATGAAATGGCACTGCCCTGCACATGGTAGGCTCTTTGTAAATATTGCTTGAATAAATGTGTGTGAAACAATAGACTTCAGGCATATGGATGTTTGTGGAACATACCATGTGCTTCAGAGCTTGAGTCTGTTGCATGGGCTAAGGCCTTTGACCAAGATGGCTTTCTCTCTTCTTTTACTGGCAAAATTTTTCTTTTCCTTTATGTTTCTGTTTAACACTCAATTATCCTGTAGAATGTTTTCTGGCACTTCCAACCACTGTTAATCTTTTCTCTTGGTCCAGAGGTCTACTAGCACTTACCTCACTCTACAGTTATGATCTGTGGCTCTGTTGGCTTTTTCTTCTCAGTAGTGACTTCATGATCGGTGAGGACATGGCCCTCATCAGGTTTTACCCCATGTGCTCTGTGCAGCCTGGCTCAGAGATGGTCTGAGCCTATGTCCTACAGAGTTCTGGTTTAGGCCCTGATGTGAACCAGCTGCAGAACATTGAGCACAATACTATTTTCCTATATCTTACCATCCAAAATGGATAGTAACTCCAAATGGAACTCCAATTCTCTTCTAGCTTGACATCTTTATTCATTAGTAGTTTTCACTGACCTACATTCTGTTCCTTTCTTCATTGAAGTCTAAGTCACAGCTTTGCTTGTCTTCTTTTCATACACTATTCTCACTAAAAAAAATGATTTTCTCCCAGTGCCATCTGAATATGTACAGTCAACTACCATATTATGTGAAGAACTGGGAGAGGTGCTTGTTAGATGCATGATATAAATAAGTTATTTGACCTGTTAAAAGCTCAATGCCTCACTCATAAAATAAGGATAGTGCTAGTAGATACCTCAAAGATTTGCTGTGATGATTCAATTATTAAATATTTGAAAGCTTTTATAACTTTTCTGTCACACAGTAAGTGCAATCAAGTGCTTATTTAAAAGCACAATTTTTTTTTTTGAGGTTCTCAGGAACTTGCCCTTGCCAGGCAAGCCCTTATTCCACTGAGCTATCTCCCCAGTCCTAAAAACTATCTTCCAATGTCACAATCAATGAAGAGTTGACTATATATGCCACTTCCTATATTAAGATACCTCGAAATTGACAGCTACTGTTGCCAACAATTTTCCCGGAGTTTTAAAACATTCTTATCATATCATTTACATTAGAATCCATTTTCTCATTTCTTCTAAATACCAAGTTTATGTTATCCAAAATTCCACTCATGATTTATTTATGGTATCATGTTACATTTACATCCCTAGTAATCCAGAAGGTAGAATATAGCTATTATTAGTGATTAATTATGTAAATAAGGCTTTATCTTGCCAGTTTTATGACCCTTTGAAGTGAGAATTACAAAGTTCTAAACAGCATTGTAAAACGCATTAGAGTCAAGATGATAACAGTACTGGAAGGATTTTAGGGCGTAGATTTAAATAGCTTTATAAAGATATAAAGCATTTTTCTGAAGAAGATGTACATTTACCATCGAACCCTAACATAAATGCATCCAAAAATCGTAAGAAATATTCGTTGAGACTCTTACTGGGAAACAGTTTTAAGTGTTGTTGACTTTGTCCTTTCAGGACATGATCTTTTGCAAGACCAACCATTCTGTTCATATACAGTGTCTCACTGGGTGGAAACTATTATTTTACATGCAAGACCAAAGGAGATGTTATGTATTTAAACTTGGGTATAGGAGGGTTTAAATCCCTATGCAATCAACTCAAAGAGCATTTGCTAATATAGAGAAGTCTAGAAAAAAATTATGTTTTCCACTTTCAAAAATTAAAGAGCATTTCAAAATACAAGCCAGACCAAGAAGTATACTGGAAAAAAAAATAGGAAGACCTACATTCCTGTCCCAGACTCAACAGCTGTATCATTAAATTATTTGACTTTTTCCAGCTGTGATCTTGACTATTTGTAAGACAACATATGTGAAAAGCATTGATGCCAGGAAAGAAAGACTTGCAGATCTTAAATCAAGATACTGTGCCCAGCAGAGATTTAACTTTGATACCATGCTGGTCTTAATCTATTGAGCAGTGCTGGCAAGTTCATCAGTAAGAGAGCATTTAGCTCCACATTTGTTTCATCTGCACCTCTGTAAACTACCTGAAATTCTGTTTTGTAGTAAAGGTGAACATATGGTAGTAGATAAACAAGCATCTTAATAAATAGCATTCCTTCTACAGCACGATAGAGTGTACATAAAAGAATTAAGATGACAAGCAAAAATGTGATTGATGCCACTAGGTGGGGAGGGGGAACAAGGCAATATGTACCTATCTTAATTCTCCTATAGAAAATCCTTACACAGACTAAGAGTTCTCTGGACTTTTATTGCAAAAGAGAAAAATCTAAAATTTTAAGTTTTAAAATTTTGTATGGATCCAGCAAAAATATTTGCAGAATGGGCCCATTCTTGGTCTCATGGCTCCATAGCCCATGCCAACATTGCTGAGGTAAAAAGAAAACACTTTCAGCACAGCGATTTCTCTAGCAAGGAAGATAGATATTTCTCCCTTAACAGCCAAGGCAGCTATGGCAAATTACTCACGTAGAGGAGGATATCACACAGACCAAGCCAACGAGAACTTTGATTGTGTTAAATGCCTGTAGCAGGAGGATCCTATTAGTGCTCATGCTGGCTCCTCTTTGCTTGGCTCCAAGCTACCCTGAGTAGCCCTTTGATTGGCCATGCCAGGGCCACTTTCTTTCCCCCATGGTAATTGCTCTAAAACTTAGGCACACTTCCATCCCTTTAGCTTCTCCCTCCTCCACTGTGTTTTAATATGGATTTACTTGATGGAAAATACATGCTCCATCTTATGCTTAAAATGTTTGATATTCAGACAGATAGTGAGGTTAAACCCATCTGCATATGTTGTAGGACAATAATAAGCTTCTCTTCAGGAGGGTTAACAACCTAAGTTTGCAGACCAAAAATTAGAGATAAAGAAGGGCTGCAAGGAAAGTCAACATTTTGGCCCTAGGTTTTCACAGTCAGTGAGGTCTCAGGACATAGGAGAACCTGTACTGTAACATCATGTAACTCAGTTGTGTCCCAGATTTTCTGATCAAAGAGATTATGGGGCCACAGAGGAATGTGATTGATGATGTAATGCATGCCTAAAGAGAGTCACATGGAGCGAAAACATTCTCTCAGGCTTTCACAAAGAGCAAATTGGTCAAGCAATGGCCATGACTAATCCACATGGGGATGAGTCTGACACTGACAAAGGATCTACAAAGTGTGGTACAGGGTTTCATGATACGTCCCGAGGGGACTTGACTGACCCTGTCAGATACAAAAGTTACATTTCCTGTTATATAAGTCTTGCTTTCTGTTGGTCTTAAAAATTCAGTAGAAAATTTTAGAAATGTGGTATGAAAAGTGACGACACACTAATGTGCTGAGCTGTGGAAGACTCAAGTCACCAGAGTCAGACATTGCCAGTCCTGTGGATAGTCCACTACTATTGTGGACTGCTGGACTATATTGGAATATGTTGCTGAATTCATGCACCTACAATATTTAGATGGCAGTGGAATGCCCATCTCTGACAAAACTAAAGAAAAAAGGTGCTATAAATGAAGGGCCATTTTGTATCTGTGTATGCAAAAATGGTTAGGATGGATATACAGCTACTTTCTCTTAATTCAATAAGAAGAAAGATTTGTACTAATAGTGTTTGGACAGGATATCATATTTGCATCTTGTGCTATGAATGACTACTACAAAGACAACAATATACAGTGTATTAATTGATGTAACTCTTCTACCAAACATAAGTAAATAAATAAAATAATAATAAATGGATTTATTTTTCGCCTTGGGGAAAATCAAAGCTGTCAGTGATAAATATCTTTATTCTTGTTTCCTCAATTCAGGAGAAGTGACAGTGGCTTTCATTGTCACATCTTTTTCTCAGTTTTTTTTATTTCTGCTCATCTCCAGTCCCATCTCTGCTTTCATGATGTTTGCCTTTCACCTTTTCCAGAACAGGTCCCAAATCTTCAAACTCCCTCTCTCTTCTGATGTCTTTCAAGTGATGCCTGCTGGAGGCCCATAAATAGGCACTTTCATTTCGTAGATTAAAATTATTTTAATAAAGCTGTTCCAATAACAGCCTCCCCTTGCTCCAGTTCTGTCTGACTCTTGCTTCTGGCATTTTCCTTACCTGGATCCTTCCTCAAGAGAAAGATCAGCTCTCATGGGGGAATATCTGGTTCCCCAATCCACCACTCCACCTATGAGCATACGCCACATTTTGAACATACCTTGGCAGTGTATGTATCTAATTTATAATATGCTTTAAAAATGTGTGGTGTGATGTGTTATTTGAGACTAGCTTCTTGATAACTCAGAAGAGGGAAATAAAGTCAAGACAATGGTTAAGGGACATTGACTACACCTTGAAGACTGTCGAACCTAGATACTGAACATTTTTTAAAATCATAAGCATCAGGGCTGGTGGTATAACTTAGCAGACTAAGCATTTGCTTAGGTAAGCACAGGGGCCAAGGTTTGATCCCTGGCACCACATACCATGCCAGCCCTACCCAGAGGCACACTGAGCCAGTGATGGAGTCTGGGCATGATGGCACAGACCTGTAATCCCAGGACTAGAGAGGCAGAAATCTGGAGGATCACTATATGTCTGAGCTGTATAGTGAGACTCTGCACAAAAATAAAACAAAACAACTTTAAAATCATAGGATTCAATGAAAGTCTCTGTTAGAATGGTAGCAGATCAAGAGGGTCCATGTGGACCACATCCACTTGTCAGATCCTTGGAATGGTTAAAGTTTGACATTCTAGGAAAGTAGGTCTTACAGTTCCGTTGTCTTTTAATAAAATAGGGTTGCTTTCTAAAAGTTCAGCTATTAGCAACTTCCAAATATGTGGAAGCATACAGAAATGTATTATTACATTTATTGGAAAGGTCACACTGACTAAATGATGTCTCTTTAGCTCTTTTGTTAACCATAAGTCACGAGCAGTATTTGCAAACTTGGAGAAACACTTGACACTATACATTGTATTTGGTAGCTTTACTTGTGAGAACAACTTAAATTCTGCAGGAATGATCTTAACTGGTGCTATGAAGACAATATGTTTTGTAGAAGAATAGGAATTTGAGAACCTACAGCCAAATATATGTTGTTGCTCTCAGATGTTCATTCCAAGGAAAGGCATATAGGATTGTGTAGAATTTTGTCTGTATCTATGTCTATATCTATGTCTATATCTGTATCTATATCTATATCTGTTTCTACACATTTTTCTGCAGGCCTTAATACCAATTTTAGCTCTAAAATCTCCATAGTGAAACAAAAATGTGGTATGGGAAATAACCTTTGTGAGTCTGTCAAATTGTGTAAAAATAGTGCAGAGTTGCTGGGCCTAAGATTTCCCAAGTTTTGTGTAGAAAGTCAGCTCTTGGTCAAGATGAGCACCCCAAAAAGTAGTAAGTTACAGTGGAGGATGGGACAGGATTGGAATTTTGAGCTTTAAGAAAATAGGTTAAAAGTTTGCTCAAAGTTCTCAGTTCAAGGAATCTGATAATTGAAATCTAATTTCCTTGAACTCATTTCTCCTTTTGAAAATCTATAAATGTAATACACTATATTAATAGACTGAAATCTAAAAACCACATGATCATCTCAATTGATGCAGAGAAAGCCTTTGACAAAGTCCAACACTCATTCATGTTCAAGGTCCTACAGAAAATTGGAATAGATGGACTCTATCTTAACTTGATAAAAGCCATCTATGACAACCCAAATCTAATATAATTCTAAATGGGGAACAACTGAAATCTTTTACTCTTAAATCAGTGACAAGACTGGGATGTCCTCTATCACCCCTCCTATTCAATATAGTCTTGGCATCGTTAGCAACAGCTATTAGAAAAGAGGGAGAAATAAAGGGAACAAGAATAGGTAAAGAAGAAGTTAAATTATCACTATTTGCAGACAACATGATACTTTACTTGGAAGATCTCAAAATTTCCACCAAAAAAACTACTAGAACTGATAGGGAAATTTAGTAGCATAGCAGGATAAAAAATCAATACTCAAAGGTCAATAGCATTCCTCTACACAGATAGCAAGCACACTGAAAGGGAAACAATAGAAACAATACCTTTTACAATAGCACCACGGAAAATAAAATGCCTTGGGATTAACTTAACAAGGAAGTCAAAGATCTTTTCATGGAAAATTACAACACCCTAAGAAAAGAGATTAGAGAGGATTTCAGAAAATGGAAAGATATTCCATGCTCCTGGATAGGAAGAACCAACATGGTGAAGATGGCCATAATCCCAAAATTGCTGTACAGATTTAATGCAATCCCTATCAAACTGCCACCAACATACCTCCCAGATATAGAGAAATCAATCCTAAAATTTATTTGGAACCTAGAATAGCAAAGGCAATCTTTGCCAATAAAGACAAGGCAGGAGGCATCACAATTCCTGATTTGAAATTATACTACAAAGCCATTGTGATAAAATCAACATGGTATTGGCAAAAAAGTAGACCTGAGGATCAGTGGAATAGATTAGAAGATGATGATTTATCTACAAAAACACTCAGCCATCTTATCTTCGACAACGGGGCTACACAAGCTCACTGGAAGAAAGATAGCCTGTTTAACAAATGGTGCTGGAAAACATGGCTTTCTACATGCCAAAAACTAAAACTTGAGCCAGCTCTATCACCATGCAGTAAGTTAAAGTCAAAATGGATTAAAGATCTAAACATTGAAACAGAAACACTCATTCTCCTGGAAGAGAAAGTAGGAGGAAATCTTGAAGACATAGGGGTAGGTAAAGAGTTCATGAACAAACATATATTCGCAGGGAAGCATTTGAAAGAAACAACTGGGATCAACTCTTCTTACGGAGCTTCTGCATGTCAAAAGAAATTGTCAACAGAATGAAAAGACAACCCACAAATATTGAAAAAATCCTAACTAATAAGCAATCAGACAGAGGTCTACTGTCTAGATTATATGAAAAACTAAGCTATAGCAGGGCCCTCACATTTAAAGACCCAGTTCAGAAATGGGCATCTGAGATGAATACACACTTTTCAGAGGACGAAATTAAAGAAGCAAATAAATATATGAAAAAATGCTCCACATCGCTAGCCATTCATGAAATGCAAATAAAAACAACACTGAGATACCATCTCACTCCAGAAAGAATGGCTATCATAAGGAAATCAACCAACAACAAATGTTGGAGAGGTTTTGGGGAAAAGGGAACACTTCTCCACTGCTGGTGGGAATGAAGACTGGTAGAACCATTGTGGAGGTCAGTGTGGAGACTCCTCAAAAGAGTAGGACTAGAAATCCCATTCAAGCTGGATATCCCCTTCCTGGGAATTTTCCCAAAGGATCTGGATTGTATCATAGAGATATACGAGTATGTATATTTATAGCAGTACAATGTGTGATAGCAAAATCTTGGAAACAATCAAGATGGCCATCACATGAGGAATGGTTGAAAAAGACGTGGTATTTCTATATAATGGAGTATTACTCAGCTATTAAGAATGATAAGTTTGAATCATTTATACTGAAGTGGATGCCACTTGAACATATACTCCTAAGTGAAATAAACCAGGCACACATGTGTAAATATCGTATAGTCCCCCTAGTATAAGAAGCGAAAAGCAGAAATACAAAAGGAAACATACAACAACTAAAATCAATTGAGTAAGATAAGGCAATGTGAATGGCATATGCTGCAGGATACTAATCAGCTTTTCTTCCAGATGGTTAACAACCTAAGATCACAAGTCAGAGTTGGAGAAATAGAAGAGCCACAAGGCCAGCCAACATTTTGTCCCTAGCCTTTCAAGGTCAGCGAAGACTCAGGACATAGGAGAACAGCAACATCATGAAACTCAGGTGAGCTCCAATTCTTCTGAACAAGAAGATTATGGGGCCACAGAGGAAAGAGATTGAAGTTCTATAGTGTGCCTGGGGAGAGTCACATGAAGAGAAAACTTTCTCTTAAGCTCTCACAGAGAGCAAACTGGTCAAGCATTGGCCGTGACTCATCCACATGGATGACACAGACAAAGGATCTACAGAATAATGTACAGGACTGAAGATAAACCCTGAGATGACTTCACTGACCACATAAGAAACATAAGGTTCATGTGCTGGTATATAAGTCTTGCTCTATCTAGGTCTGAACCATCCAGCAGAAAGTATAAAAATGAAGTATACGTCACTGGGCCATAATATTAAGCTGAGCTCTAGATGGCTATGGTCGACAACTTCTTTGAATAACTCGCTATTGTTGTGGAATGCTGGACTGTGTTGGATTGTGGTGTCAAGTTCAAGCACCTAAGCTAGTTGAATGTCAAAGGAATGCCCACCTTTGACAGATGTAGACAAAGGAAGGGATATAGAAAGAAAAAAATCAGGATGTGTGTGTATAGACAGTGGGATAGATAATGCTGTGCTTCTACATAATCCTATGAGAGGCAAGATCTGCACTAATGGTGGTTGGACAGGATATTATGTCGGCTTCTAGTACTATGGTCATCCACTAGGAAAATAATTATTGAGTTTTTGATATAATTCAGGTATAAAAATAAGATAAGTAAGCAGCTACACTCTTAATTTACTGATAAGAGACATCTGCTAAAATAATACGTGTAAATATAATATCATGTATGCACCTTGTATGATACCAAAACATTATGAAAACAGTTTGCAATGTATTAATTTATCGATTCTGTCTTATTAAGGTGTCTTGAAACTGTCTGATTGTACTTCAATAAAATAAAATATAAATTAAAAATAAATAAATAAATAAATAAAAGAAAAATCCATTATGACCTCATGATTACAAAGCTTTTCAAATTATTTAATAAATATGTGTCGATTTATGTAGTTTCCTACAAGTGAAAAGAAGCTGGTTGGTCTTTTTGTGAGAAAAAGGAAAAAAGTATCTACCAAAAAATATGTTTTAGCAACCCTTGAGATTATGCAAAAACAAGTAAAATTTTCAGTTTAAAATATGACATTTTTATACATGTATTTGGTAGTTATATTTTATCTAATTTTGGAATACAGACTTTGGATTCAGTTAAAATCACTAAACTTATCTTTTGGATTTCAGATTGATGGGGGAATTTTTTTCCAGTGTAGCAGATTCTTTAGGCTTTTTTCATGAATTTTCTATGGGAAGGTGGACTGTAACATGATAAACCAAACATTCATGGGTCAGCTGGGATTCACTTTCATCTTCAAAGCACAGATTATGAGTTAATGTAGAATTCTCTGGGCTTAGAGCACCCAGTATGGCATTAGCAGCTTCTCAGAAAGCTTTCCAAGGACCTGGAATAATTAACCAGCTTCTCTCCTAAGAACTGCCCTGAATTCATTTCTATCGTGTCTATATTTGTTGAGCATTTGTTTACATTTACTAAGCCTATGGTAAAGTTACATGGTCACAATTTTTTCTCAGATATTACCCATGAAAGTATTGAATTCCTGATATAACAAGTAGAGTCTATAAAGGTTAGAAGTTTCATTGGAGGAGTGCTTAGTCAGTCTTTTATAAAATCATCTAAAAGGAAATATATTATCAGTTTGCCTTAATTCAGGTGTGGTCACATGCCCACCTTCTGTCCATCCATCTACCTGTTATCTATCTATCCACACAAATTTAATAGGTTTCTTCTGTAAATTTGCAGAGCGTTTCAAGAAGACGTGTGAGAAAAGTATAGAACTTTCTTTCAAATGCTCTGAGAAGAATTGAGATAAAGAAATATGTGTAAGCTACAGCTACAAGCAGAATAAAGTACATATGAAATAGTATGACAGGAAGAAATCATTGTTGTCAAGTAGGAATACTTGAAGATTGAGGGACATATGAAAAAGTACAATTAAAAGTAGCTTGAGTAGCTTCAATGAAGAACATACTAAAATGGAAGATAAAACTAAGAATAGAAAGAAAAGATGAGGATAGAGATTGCAGTTTTAAAAGTGTTTCTAGAGAAAAATAATGCAAGCAATGTGATCACTGAAATGTTTTTGAGAACAAATGTATTGACATTACCTAACATTTGGCAGAATAATTTGGGAAGAAGTGGGAAGCACATATTGAGTATTGAAAGGACTTAGAAAATAAATAAGAGCCCAGAGGTGCACTTTTGTTCATCGGAAGTTTTGCACTTGGGAAAAGGAGTTCTACTAATGTGTCTGTCTGCTTGATCTCAACAGACAATTTGGATCTAGAAATCAAAATGCAATAGAATTTACAACATAAACATGTAGAAAACAAAAGGATAGAAGAACCAGATGTTTAGAAACTCCTTTGTGCTCAGGCCCACTTTATGGTGTTTTCCATAATTCATTTAATTATATAGCAACAAGGATATGAAAAAGACCCTAATGATTTTTAAAGTCTAGAGAGTAAATGCAACACATTAGGAAAACAATGTTCATTGATAATAAGATCAAGGGCACACACATTGCACAGGAAACGTTAGAAAAGCACAAACAGGTCACAGGACATTCAAGAAGGAGCAAGGTCATTAGAATGAATGAAGAATTGCTTTTGTAGATGAATCCATGACTACAGAATATAGGCAAAAATTCTATGTTGTGGACATGTGAGCAGTTGGAGATGTAGAAGGGAGTGGGGCAGAGATGGCCAGAATATGAACTGCAGATGGCTAAGTTTATGGCAAGAAACAGAAGATGGAAAACTGGTTACAAGAGGACTAAGAGCTTGAAATTGCAGGAGGAAGTGAAATCTTTCAGTGGAGACAAATCTTTTAGGATGAGGGAAATGGGGGTAGAGATGAAATGATAGGACAAGTACTAAAGGAAGCAATCCATTTTGGGATTGAGAGTCTTGATGAACAGCATTGAAAGGTACTTAATACTACAAGAGATACACTCAGAGAATTTACAGTACACAAGCTCTGTCCTTTGAGTAAAGCAAGAGGAAACAACAACTGCTAAGAATGAGGAATGCAACAAATTCTGAAATAAAATTGGCTATGTATTATGTTATTTTATGAGAGACTGCTGGATTCAATTTACTACATGTTCCTTAGATTTTTTTGAAAAAGTCTTGCTAGTTTTTAGCATCATCATAATAATAGCTATTTCCCACCATATTTTATGTATGTGAATTATCTGTTCTTTGCATATTGAGAAGTTATTTGTAAAACTAATGAGGGTAGTGTTTTATGAGCAAACTATTTGAAAAAACTACAGCTACTCTTTTGTTCATAATTCTCAGACTTTTTATTTGTATGCTGATTTTAAGGATCATTAATTTTATGTTCTCATTAACATAGTCTTGAGTTGTCTTTATGATTCAATTATGTTTAAATTTAATTCATAATTAATTTAAAATACAATGTATTTTCAATCACAAATGAAATGTACATAATTCTCACTCAGAAACTATTTACATTTTATAAGCTTTGATACATGATAAATTCTCTCTCACTAGCACTCTGTAAGTACATAAATTCTATTGCAACATGTTTTGGAGATATGCTGAGTTTGAGGCCTTTAAACTTACAAAAGAAATATTATCTCATCAATAATTCAAACATAACAGTAATTTCAGAAAATATTAATAAATTTCAGCAATTTTACATCAGCATATTAATGATAAAAACCTGATAGATGTTTATGTATGCAAAACTGGATAAAATATGACTACATCCTAAAAAGTTCAGGTAGCCCTATTTCTATTTCAGAGACTTGAAACCTGAAGGAAAGTTGAAAAGCTGTAGAAATTGGGAAAAAAATGTGAAGGTAATAAAGATAATTGGGGGGGCGGGGAGATACTTGTTCAGTAGAATAAGCGTTTCCCTGGCAAGCACAAGCACCTGAGTTCAATCCCTGTATCCGCCAAAGAAAAAAAGATAATTTTTAATGGTAAAGGGTCAGAAAACTCATCACCTCTAGAAACTATCCTTATCTCCAGATACACATTTTTTTTTTCAGAAAGCACCAAAAAGTGATTTATCTAATCATACTCAGCTAATAATAGAGCAAGTAGGTGAATAATTCATGCTATAGCATGCTGAATGAAGTGAATACAAAACATTGGTTGGATGAGGGCAGAGGAACTTGATCTTGTAAGAATCAGAACCAAAGGGCTCCACAATCATCTCACATCCACTCAGTGTTCTATCTGTGTTTAGAAATGTACATTTATGCTATTTACTACTTTCTGTTAGTTCAATGAGAAGAAGGTTTTGAACAGTGTTTAGACAAGATATCATATCTTCATCTTGTACTAGGAATAACTACTGCAAAGACAACGACATGCAATGTATTAATTATTGTAATTGTACTACCACCCTATTTTGAAATTATCTCATTGCTACTTCTTTCTCAATAAAATTATTGAAATAAAAAAATGCAAGAAATGTACATGGTAGGAACTCAGGGGATCTTCTGGATTCTCCGTTTAAGGTCCCTGTCAACCGTGGCCACAGTGTAGCACTTGTGCTGAGTTACTCTCTGCACTAAGCTGTCAGTTGCATAAGTTCCTTTATGTGTGCAAGGCAATTGTTTAAACCATGGATCTTTGACAGTCCACTCAATACTTCTGTCCCAATTTCTCAGTTTCTTCCATTACACAATCAGTTATACAAGGGATACACTTGGAATACAGAGAGTCCATCATTGATTATACCAAGCCCAATTTGGCTTTGGTGGAAAAGTTGATTAAGTTGTTATCAATGAGGATATGAAAAGCTGGGCCCAGCTCTGTGTTATACTGGAAAAATAAGCAGGAAGGCTGTTGGGGGGTCTTCTCTTTCCTTTAGAGCACTGGGATCTTTCTTTTTAGGTTTTAATCTAACCTTTTCTTTGAGTCTGTCATCTCTAAGACAGCCTTCTCTTCATGGTCGCATACTTTCTTTTGCTTCCCCATGTCCACGCCACTGTCCTGTTTCTTCCGGAATCACCCAGAGTCCCCAGATACAAATTTTAATAAATGCACAAATAGATAAGAAGTTTGACAGTTAGGTTTCAGTTTACTGCAGCATATCTGAGAGTAGACAGTAACACTAATGAAACATGCAGCTGTCTAAAGGAATGCCTCAAATTCAAACAAGACAAATTCAACTACTTCTACTTACTTTTCAAAAAGAGTATTTAAAACAAGACACTATAAATGTAATAACAATAATCTATAGCATAGATTACATGAAAAGCACGAAAATGTGTGGGATAAGATGAGAAGAGTAGGAATTCAAAACATCTATTAATCATTCTTTGATAATTAAATCAAATAAATATGGTGTTGTTAGAAATACTAAGGACATTGGATAGTGCATCAGGAAAATGGTAGACTGAGAAATTTCAGAACTTCCTTTCCACAAGAAGACACTGAATGAACAACTTCAGACTCAACAAAAGAATTTTTTGAGATCTCATAGAAACAAAGAGTTTATAACCATCAAGAAGGTTACCAGTCAAAGATAATCACTTTCAAAATGGTGGGAAAAAATCACATTATTGTTTGGTTTGATTTGGTGTTCTGTGTTTACTTTTCCTGGACTAATTCTCTTAGGGAGAATTTGCGGCATGAAATGAGGAAGCATCACAGCTGGGGATGACCTCTCTTTGGGCAAAAGACACAGCACAGAATTTCTTTGAAATGTTCTGGTCTGTAGAGGCTGCACAGAGAACAGACTCTGCCTTACATAACTTAGAGCCCAGACAGCAACACAGTTTGGATCTCAATCTAGAAGCTAAAAGCAACTGCAAGTGCAGCACTCAGTGAAATACAGTACAACAAAATATCCAAGGGCCTAGGAGCATCAGGCCCTACTCCAAACACAGTCTTGTGGGATTTAGGGCTTCAACATATAGATTTGAATTGGAGAGATAGAAAGGGACAATTCAGTGCACAATGTCCCTGAATAAACTTATGCATCAGACTTGCTAGAATAAAGTACTTTAAAACACTTGTTTAGCGACCGGGAAGATGGCTCAGTAGAATAAGTGTTTCCCTGGCAAGTGCAAGCGTCTAAGTTCAATCCCCAGTTCTTCCAAAAAATATTAAAAAAAAAAAAATCGCAAAACAAACAAAGAAAACCACTTGTTTTAAAAGTGTTTGAAGACTTAAAGGAAATCATAAAAAGGAGCAAAGAAAAATCTAAGAAATAATTAATGAACAAAACCCTTGTCAATAGAGATCAAATATTAAAAAGAACCAGATAGAAATTCTGTAGCTGAGAAATATAACTCAACTTAAAAATTAACTAGAGACTTCAAGAGCAGACTCAAACATGTAAGAGAAATAACCAATAAACTTGAATGTAGTTTATTTTAAATGATCAAGTCATATAACAAAATTTTAAAAAGAATGAAAAAGCTTACTGAATGCCATCGAGTGGTTCAAATAAATAAATAAATAAATAAATATATATATGTACTATGAGAGGACACAAGGAGAAGAACAACAGGAAGTGAAGGACCAGAGAGATCATCTGAAGAAATAAATAATGTTTGAAAACACCTAAACTTAAGGAAACATTTGAATTCACAGTCCAGGAAGCTAACAAACTTGAAGGAATTAAACCCAAAGAGACATATGCTGAAACAAATTATAACCAAACTGTCAGAAACAAAAATATACAGAGAATATTAAAAGCAGTGAAAGTGGCTTGTGATGCATAAGGGATTTTCCCTGTAACAGGAATCATTGAGTTCCTCAGCAATGATCTTTCACATTGAAGTCTGGAGTATTACTCTTAAGTAAAATAAATCAGACCATATGTGCAAATATGCATTGTCTCCTCAGTGTGAGACCTGAAAGAAAAAAAATAAAATCTAAAGGGTACAACAGAGCTGGGAAAAGGGAATGAATTTAATCAAAAGGAAGGAGTCACGGAGCTGAGCATGACAAAAGAGATAGTAAGACAAAATATATAAGTTTCTGTGTATGTAATCAGGATAGAATGGACAACTGCACTGTGGCTTTGTGCTGGTCTATGGAAAGAAGCAATTAATTAATTATTAAATTATTAATAATTTATTTTTCTTTTTGCCTTTTTTGGCAGAACCAGAGATTGAACTCAGGCCCCTGCACTTTCCAGGGAAGCACTTATTCCACTGAGCCATCTCCCCAGTCCCCTAATGCTTCATTTGTTTTGTTTCCTTTTTTTCAATTCTTTGACCTTTTTCTCTTCTTCATTTTTATGTATTTCTGTCTTTTTCCAGTTTTACATGATATAACTGGTAATATGCACAACTAGTTGGAAGACAACACTATACATTACATTAAATACTGTGAAATTCATATTGTTTTGTTAGGTGAAATTCTGTACCACTTGTAACTTTTGTTTTAATATCATTTTGTACTCTCTTTAAAAAGTAAAAAAAAAGTTTAAAAAATTTAGCATAACAACTATTGTTAATTTTCTATACCTGTTTTGGAATTCTGTGCCATTTTTATTTTGTGTTGTTTTGTCTTTGTCCTTGTATTTGTTTTGCTCTTTTTTCCCCCTTTTTAAAGTAAAAAAAATACTTAAGGCCTTAAAATGTGTTGTGTACTTTTTACCAACTCCTCCATCAAATGCAGCCATTATTATTAGTGCTGCAGACATGCACTAGGGAATATAAAAATTTAAAAGAAAAACCTGGCAATCAACAATTATGTATCTAGGGTATTTGTTCTTCAAAAATGAGAAGTAAATTAGGATACTGCCATTCAAACAAAGCTAAAGGAATTCATCATTTCCAAAACTTCCTCACAAGAAATTCTGTGATGAAACTTTCAATATGGAGTCAATAGATGCTAGACAGTGTCTCAAAGCCTTATGAAAATAAAAATCCTCCAGGAAAAGTAAATATGAAACAAATAAAAAACTGATATTGTTGTTATTTGGCTTTAACTATACACTTTATTTTCCACATGATTTAAAATACAAATACACAAAAAGAGAATAATTACAATTATGTCATGGAGTACATAGTGTAAAAAGATGCAATTTGTCAGATTAATGGAAAAATCTCTAAAATTCATATGGAAATACAAAGACACAAATATTACACACCCAAGGTATAATCTTGAGCTAAAAGAACATCTGTCAAAGTAAGAAAATGAAAATGTTGTATGGAAATTGTTGACATGATCCTAATTAAAAATTCATTAGGGGTCATGGAGATAGCTTGGTGGTCTAAGTGTCTTCTACCTGGCAAGCTCAAGAATCTGGGTTTGATCCCCGGCATCCCATACCTTGTGGACCCTGCACTGAGCTGGTCATCTAAAATGGATGTGGTGGTGCACACCTGTAATTCCAGCTCTGGGGAAGCTGAGACAGGAGGATCACTATGAGTCTGAGCTGCGTAGCCAGATCCTCTACTGAATAAGTAAATAAATAAACAAATAGCAAATATGAAGGATTTAAATAAAAGAAAAACATGGAAAATACGTTGCAGAAAAATTAAAGAACTAGTGTAACCAATCCTACATGAAAATACTAACAAAGAAAGAACGATTGAAAAAAAAGTCTACGTATTTTATTTTGTGAATATTTCTCATTTTTATTAATTTTTTGTTGAGTATAGTAGCTTTGTTGTCAGTAATTTTATGACTCTTTCTTATCCAAAGTTGCATTTCAAAAAATGCTATAAATATTTTCAAACAATAAAATAAATATTCAAAGTATCCATTAGATTTTTTAGTTACTGTACATTAAATTGAGAATTCAATATATTTTATTATTTGAGGCAGTCTTGCTGTGCAATTCAGGTTGGCCTTGAACTCACTATGTAGCCCAGGCCAGCTCTGAACTCACAGCAATGCTGCTCCATCTCCCACATGCTGACATTATGGGCAAGCTAGAATTGAATTTCAAAAGAACAGGAATCCTTATAACCTTTAGTTACAATGAAAACAGAATATTACTTATTCCTTTATGTCTTCTTCAATATCCTTGAACTTTATAATTTTAATCATATGATCATTTATATTTATAATCATGCATAGTTTGTGCAACATTTTTTTGCTATACATAGGAGTCTTTTCTCTTTTCTGTTTTTTTTTTTTTTTTTTTTTTTTTTTTTTTTTTTTTTTTTTTTTTTTTTTTTTTTTTTTTTTTTTTTTTTTTTTTTTTTTTTTTTTTTTTTTTTTTTTTTTTTTTTTTTTTTTTTTTTTTTTTTT
>PVKA01014009.1:16708-30901 GCA_004027165.1 Ctenomys sociabilis | reverse complement strand
GGATTATAGGTGTGTACCACCATGCCTGGTTTTGGTGACCAGGTCAAGGCTAACACAGCATGTGGTACTGGGGATAAAAATGAGGTCCTTGAGCTGGCAAGATAAGTACTTAGACTGCTGAGCTATCTCCCTGGCCCTTATACATAGGATATTTTACTCATTATATTAACTAATTGATTAAGTAATATAAGAAAATCATATTTGTTTGATCACATGAATGTATACACTTTCTTATTCAGCTTGTCAAATACCTCAGAAAAACAACTTATGAGAAGAGAGGATGTATATTTTGGCTATTTCTAAGGTTTTGGTGCATGGTTCACTGTATGCATTGTTTTTAGGCCCAGAGTGAGGAAGAAACATTATAGCATATTATAGTTAAGCTTAATTCTGGTGAGAAAGAGCCAGATAAAAAGGTTCTAGAAATAAGATGCCTCCAATGCCATGTTGTTAAGCATGTGATAGTTAACTTGTAAATTTCATTTCTTGTGATCTGCCAAGGATATTTATGGACATTTCTGGGTGTGGCTTGGGTAGCCACAGAGATGTGACCTTAAATCTGGTCACTCATTCTCTTCAGAAAGAATTGCAACTGGTTTTCAGGAGAAGTTTGAAAAGGTTTGAAAATGTGGACTAGACAAAGTTAGAAATGCTAGAATGCTGGTAGTCAAGCTTGAAAGAGATATTCTGGTTCGAGTTCAGAAGATCACCGTAAAGTAAGTAGTACTGGGAAACCAGCTCATGGGGATTCAGATGAGAAAAAGGACTTCCTTGACAGTGATCTGGTAGGGGACTTTCAAGGCCACCCAGTGTTCAGGCTCTGCCATGGCTACTGCTGGGTGTTTTAACTTGATTTATAGTGAGAGTTAGAAATAGAAGTTAGAGACAGAATCCTCTGAAACCACAAGCCAAGCAAACCATTTCTTGCTCTGGCTTTAAGTCATGGATATTTGGTATTTGGTGAGGGCAACAGAAAATTTTATTTTCAATGAGTGGAAGGGTAAGGCTGAGGAAATCTGATTCAACTCATAGAATCCAGGAAGAAGAAAGATGAGAAGAGCCAGAGAGAAAGGGTCGAGGTTGTGGGATATAGCCTCCGATACCTCACTTCTAGTGACCAGCTTTATTTAATAGGCCTTCCCTCTTAATAAGCTCATTGAACTGTGAATTATAAACTACTGATTAATTCACGTGAAGTTAGATCTCCTATTATCCACTCACTTCCCAGAATCCCACAAGCAAACAGGAAAGCCTTTAGCACATGAGCTTTGAGAGGCATTGCAAATTCAAACTATAGCATCTGGCCACATGCTTACTAAATTTATTGTATACTGTTATTTTTAATAGATCATTCATTTCTGAATTGTTTCCATATCAAAAATAGTTTTGCTACTCTTTAAGACTGCAGAGCTTGACTCTTTCTGAAGATCCACACATAAATCCCATGCCCATGTTTTTGGGGCCACATGCCACTTCTGTATCTTGAAAATTTTCTCTCCTTTAATTTCTATTACTGGTTCAATTTTTGCTTAGTTATAAACATTCAAGGATTTTAAAGTTGGCTATCAAGATTCTAAAGAATTTTAAAGAGTGTGTTGCTACGTTTCTATGCCTAACAGAACACTTGCAACATACACTGAAACTGTCTAGGTAAATAGTTGTCTCTTCCTCAGAGTAAGCTACAGGTTCTAGGTCCTACCCAAAACTTTTCCAAATACCTGAAACAGTAAGCTCTTAATTAATCTTGTATATAAAAATCTACTACAAATACAGCTTTTAGTTATTCTAAACTAAGAATTCAGAGATGATTATGTTACTTGTTACATCTCACAGTCAAAACAATGATAAAAAATTAAATAGAATCTGTTATCTCTCTTTAATGGAAAGAAACCAACATTCAAATAGATAAGGTTACTCAGGATTATGGTGTGTTACAAGTGAGTTCAATTTCATATCCAGAGGAGAAATAGCATGGAATCAAAGTATGATATTACTAAGAGACAAAAAAGTAACATATGAATTTGAGAAATTTTATGAAGTGGAATTGATAAAATTTGTGATTAATTGGCTATAGTCATTTAAGGAAATTAAAATTCAAGAGTTAGTATGATGTTTCTTATTTTGGAGCACTATAGTTTTAGTAGCAAAAAAGGGGTAGCTCAGGATAAATTCATAATCAAGGAATCCTGTGTTGTATATATTGAGTTTCAAGTGTCTATAGGATGTCTAGGTAGGTGTTTCTAGAAAGTGGCTAGTATGTAAATTTGCAGCTCAGTAGAAAAGTGAGCTTGTAGGCTTGAATTTCACACTGAGTAGTATAAAGTACTCTGAGCATTGGAGTAAAGTTACATAAAGAAATATTTAGAAACTATTAGTATAAATAAAATGGTAAAACATCTTAACTTCAACTACTATTGAAAAAGATAATACATTTTAAAAAAGTAAACTTGTAACACAATGGAAAAACTCCCCAAAGACTGAGTAGAGTGTCAAAATTAAGACTGAATAAAATTGCATGATTCTGTTATGGTAAGAAACTAATATGACATAGTTGACATTATTATAAAGCCACAAAGCAGAGAGAACACATTCTGGAATATGAAATTTTACATCTTGTGAGATGATGAAAGGCCCATTGCTGAGAATTTCAAAATGCGGCGCAAACAGTGAGTCAAATGAGGCAGAACAAGCCAGCCCCAACCAGGAGCAGTTCCAGTGAGCTGCATGTTTCCGTGTGACAGCCTCTTCCTACTGCCCGAGCTCCTTCGTCGTGTGTTTGTGTTAGCTCAAGAGCCATAGGCAGGCACCCGTGTTTTGATATGTTGGTGGGTTTCTCCTGCTTGCTTTCATACTTGTGAAACCCTCCCTCTTCTGTTCCTAAGAATTTGGGGAAATTGAATCTCATCTGCCTATAATACTCATTATAATTCTAACTGTGCTTTATCTTCTTTAGTGATCTAAATACTTTACAACAAAATTCTGGAGTGTGTCTTTCAGGTTGTCACTTTTCAATTGATCTATGCCTTAAGAATATATTCTGTAAGATAACTATACTAATATGGATATTTGGTACAGGGCCTCACTATGCAGCTCAGACTCATAGTGATCCTCCTGTTTCCAGCCTCCCCAGTGCTGGGATTACAGGCGCAGGCCACCACACCCAGACTTGTTCATCAGCACAGCGCGCCCTGGGAGTGGGGATGGCATGGCATGTGGAGCCAGCGATGCAACCCTGGTCCCTGTGTTGGCCTAAGCAGGTGCTTAGTCTGCTGAGCTATCTTGCAAGCTCTGGACCCGTATTTTTTATACTGTGAGCACTTAGGATACTGTAAGCACTTTAATACTATTAACACTTACAGTACCTTATTCTCTGTAATAGTGTCATTTTAGTTTTAGATATTATATAATAGTGGTTCTGTTCTGTTTTATTTTGTTTTTACAGTAGTGTGTAAGGATAAGGAATTTTAATAAAGTACAGAGAGTAAAAGTCAAATATATAAATAACCCCCAACTTCAAACCTAAGACAACCTGAGGTTGTCTTTTAAAGACTCCTCATACTGATTCACAACAAAAAAATGTGCATGATGACCTCTGATTAGATAATATTCCATTACGTTTTTGTATGCAACAACTGAAGAAGCAGAGAAATAGATTATTTCAAAGATTTTTATGTGATATTTTTAGAGTGGAAGAATAATTGTATTAAGAAAAGTTCCATTAAGAGTATAATTACAGCAATGGAAGAAATGATTCAAAAGAATAGATTTCCCTAATTCTCAGAATAAATTTTAATTTAGTGGTTTACACTCAAGTTCTCCCTATCTTTTGAATTGTTTTGGCCAAGCATCTGCTTCAAAATTGATTATTAGCATTATTTTTAATGTCAAATCCTGAAAATAGAAATTAATAAATTCTGTCTTTTATTTTTAAGGTCAGAATTGCTTATATTTTTAGAAAGTATAATAAATAAAATCATACATAATATTGTCACAATCAGTGTAGCCCATAGGGTCCTGATAGGGAGCAATGGCAGATTTTAAAAAATCATAACCATGTAACAAAATGAAAGCTGGATTAATGTGGAATTTCACCTAATGAGGCAGTGAAAAAGTAAAAGGGGGTTTTCTGAAATGTGTCCTCAAGTTTGAAGTCTAGGTGTTTTTAGCTGAGAACACTGAAAATGAAACATTTTCAGAGCTATGTGTGCTGTAGTTACCAGGGGAACCCCAAGGCTGGACACCTGCTGCTTTGCCCCAGAACTAGAGGTTAAGTTGCTTACGCAGTTTGCCTCTGGTCTAGCCCCAACAGAGTGTTCACTCTGGTTCAGCTACTCCCCACAAAATATAATCTGTCTTACACTGTCTATATAATGTGCTATTATGCATCAATATAAATCAATATAACTTTTTAAAAAATTGATTTTAAAGAGAGTATAGTGACAATTGATATGACATTAGTAATGGTACCCAATTAGAAGACCAGGACAAGAGGTATTCAGGCATGACTTTTTTATTACACATAGCCATCCTTGGTGTAGTTGCTTAGATGCAGAGATCAGCATACAGTTCGTCAAGGTGAACATTCCACACATTAACTGCTATTTTCAAAAAACTGATGGAGATTCTTAGTGCTGTCACCTCAGCCATCCTGTAAATATACTTGCATGTTTTTCCTTACCTTCTCTCCTTTCTCTCCTCTTCACTGTTTAATACTTAAGTTCTGTTTCTTTTCATTTTACTGTATCTGCTATACCTGTCAGGTTTTACTTCTTCTTTTGGGTTCTTACACTAGGGAGACAATATGATATTTACACATGTGGGTCTTCTGTATTTCATTTACGAGTGTAGCCTCTAGTTGCATCCACTTACCTGTGAAGGCTTCGAGTTTGTCTTTCTTTACAGCTGAGTAATACTCCATGGTATAAAAATACCACATTTTTTAAAAAGGTAAGAAAAGAAAAAAATACAGTAACAAAAATTTAAGGTTTCTTGAAAGCAAGTGGCAATGTTCAATCATATGTCCAGTCTTGCATCACTATATCTGTTAATCTCAGCAACAGACTTGATGATAAAAATAGGTAATATATCCACCATTCTTTATCAGCTACTCTTACTTTCAAAATCTGTAATGTATGTTTCGTTTCATGTTACCTATTTTTGTCTTTGTTGCTGATTTTTGTTCTTGCTTTTGTTTTTACACTTCAAAACAAAATTAAATTTAAAAATAATATAACTGTCAGGTAAGACATAGGCATGAATTATCTAGCTCAGTCCTCCTTTTCAATTCTTACTAGTTATATTGCTTTGGACAAATGACCTAACTTCTCTAAGCTTCAATATCTGCATCTGTAACTAGGATTTATATTGCAGTTCTATAAATTTATGTACATATTGAATATGTAATGTAGATAGTTTTGCTTTATAGATTGTAGCTATCATTATAAGAGATATTTATTTAAGTAATCCATATAAAAGAAAACATGAATGGTATAAAGATAATGCAGTACCTTGGAGAAGATTTGTCTAAATCTGGAGTAACATTGACACACACTTAGAAAAAAATGTTGTAAACCGGGCGTGGTGGCGCAGGCCTGTAATCCCAGCACTCGGGAGGCTGAGGCAGGAGGATTGTTGTGAGTTCGAGACCAGCCTGAGCTACAAAGTGAGCTTAAGGCCAGCCTGAACTGCATAGTGAGACCCTGCCTCAAAAAGACCAAAAAAAAAAAAAAAAAGAAAAAAAGAAAAAAATGTTGTAAACAATACATAAATTTCTAGTATTTAATTTCTCTGTTGATCTCATCTACAGTAGCCATTAGCAGAGAAAAAAATAACACATATTATGCTGTAGTAGTGTGATTGTCTCCTAGCATTTATGAGACAATATCGTCAGAATCTGAAAGCTATTTATGTTTTAGATTCTTATTAAATTTTCCTCAGATCAAGATCTTATGAAAGATGCCTCCTAGAACATATTATTTTATAATTTCATTTCTACATTTACTTTGAAGAACAATAGGTTAATATATTATAATACAAGCAATGAAATAAGTCATCAGATTGCTACCTTACCACAAAAGGTGACATTTCACTTTACCTTCTTTTTTATCATTTCCCTTCCATAAAAAGTTAATCTGTGTGTTAGCATGGTATGTCTTTTAAACCACTGCTATTTCAGTTTCCCAACTGTGCCTGGCATATGGTCAGTACTCAATAAATATGTAGTGACCATAATAGTATATGAGATAGTTAACTCACACTTTTTTTTTAATAAATGATTTAGAATTTATGATGCATGTTTGTTATTGGAAAAGAAAATTGAAAATCATGGACAATTGGAACAGCAAATTCAAAGCTCTGTACAGCACAAGAAGAAAAAAAATTGGAATGAAAAATTAAGGTGAAGAATGGAAGAAAATATTTACAAGCCATATTCTGGTAGGAGCTCAATAATATCTGAAATAAAGAACTAATAAAATCTGAGATTTTAAAAAGTACATAAGTTTATTTAAAAATGGACCAAGCACTTGAACAGACATTTTCAAAAGAGTTTTACAAATGAGCACCTGGTGTAAGAAAACAAGCTTAAGGTTCCTGATCATCAGAGTTATGCAAATCAAAGCCTCAAGGAGCTGTCTCCTCACATCCATCCAGATGGGTTATAAAAAATGAAAGAAAAGCATTGAGGATGATGTGGAGAAACTAGAACACTTGCACACTGCTGGTGAGAATGTAGAGTGGTAGAAAAAGTCATGGGAAATAGCATGGCAGCTCCTCTAAATATTGCAAACAGAACTATCAATATGATGATGGAGCTCATTTCTGCACACCTTAATGAAAGAAATGAAATCAAGATCTTGAGAAGATATTAATACTCTCACGTTCATTGCAGCTTTAGTCAGAATAGTCAAGACGTGGGAAGGAGCTACATGTCCATCAACAAATGAGTGAATTTTTAAAATGAGTTGTACACTCAAAATGGTACAATACCCTTAAGAAAGAAGCAAATCTTGCCATATGTGATAACTCAGAATAAGTGAGAATATTGTGGTTGCCTATAGTATAAAACCAAAGAACAGGAGTATTTCATATTTGAAGAGAAATATAGTCCCTTTGAGTTTGAATCTACAATGTATAAAAAATCTCCTCTGCTAAACTGTGGATTGGAAAACAGTTGCAGAACAATTCTAGTGAAGAGGTAAGTTGAACTGGTCTGAATTTTAACTTACACTCCCAGATCTTGCTCAATTTTACTGCTATATAAATGCATTTTAAATACCTGTTTCATAAAAACATTTGTCAGAAATGTTCTATTTTACTTCTGCTGTTTAGAGTGACTGGAACTGCGAAAGCTTCAGAAATAATGAGGAAGAGAAAAGCAATTCTTTGGAAGAGCTAGCAGATGTTTCTGATGCTATCAGATGATTGAGGAAGCAAAGTGCAACTGGCCAGTAAGACCTGCAATGTGCTTGTCTGATTTAATTACAGGCAAGTTGACACTCTAGAGATTTCAGATGCAGTGGTAAGCATTTTTATTTTTTATTAACATTTCAGCAGTGATGATATACTAAAATTGAAGTAGCAGGTGTTAGTAGATAAATTTTCAAAAATAAGACATTTGAGGACTGGTGTAAGGGAGTCTTTACTCCAATAAGACATGTTGCTACATGTTTCAGGGTTTCAAACATCTTGAGTACACACATAAAGGCTTTTCCTAATGCCAATGTGGTTACTGAACTTGCTCCTTTCTGCAAGGTGATCTAGATAGTGTACGTTGGCTTGGTCTGTTTGGTTGTCCTGATAATGCCCAACACAGGACAAGACTTAAGCTCCAAACATTCTAGTAACAATTAGATTCTTTGTTATGTGATGAAAATAAAAGTAGATAGGAGCACATCAGAGAATTCTATGAGGAAAATTCCAACGCAAAAGCTAAATGGTTTTTCCACTTAAGTCAATTTTCCAGAAAAAAAAAAAAAGCACCCTTGCTTTCTAGATCTCTCTATGATGGTTCATGATGAAATGAGAGGCTCGATTGGTTATATCTGGCTTCAAGGTGAAAGACTGAAAAGAAATAAAAGAAATTATGTAATGTATTTTTCAGTTCTTTGCTTAGTACAAGTTTGTGGTACATAATCATTACATTTCTTGTTACATGGACATAACACGAATAGGTTCTTTCTACATTCACTTCTTCCCTCTCTTTCCCCTCCCTCCACCTCTTGATCCTGTTTCCATTTCAAAAAGATGTATCTTATTTCTATTACAAGTCTTTCATTTTGTTCTTTATTTATACTTGGTATGGTGGGTTAACTAGCTGATCTTGGAACATTTAGCTGAACTGAATCAACATAGCTGGCTTTCCTGATGTGAGCTCAGCTGTTTTCATTGTTGGAGAGGCTTGGATCCTTGACATCACTAGAGACAGCTGCAGTTCTTCTCAGGGGAGCTCAGGTCCTTATCGTGAGTATCTCTTCTTGGTTCCAGTGCAGATCTCTCATCCTGCTGACACAGACCCTCCATCCCACTTGAACAGACTTTCCAGCTTTCACTACTGACCTTTGTGGCTTTCCAGTGTAGATTCTTGATACAGACTTGCCGAGATATTGTCATGAGCTCTAGGCCTCCAGATGGACTCATGCAGGACATCACTGTGAGCTTCAGGACCTTAGCTGGATTTTTTCGGTCTCTAGTTTATAGACAGATCTCTAGATCTCCTGAACTCTTTTGCTTTTGACTCTTTGGGTAAATATTATTAAATAATCCCTATAAATTATCTCTCCTGTATTAAATTTATTCCTTTGCAAGCCCTGACTCTAATACTTGGGTTTCCCATACAAGAGAAGTCAAGCTTGTGTGTCTCATTTATTTCACTTAACATTATGGTCTCAAAGTGCACCCATTTTCCTACCAATGACTGAAGTTTATCTTTTTTTATGAACATTAGTGCTCCATTATGTACAAATATCACATTTCCTTCATAGATTCATTTGCTGATGATGTATAGGTTATGTATGTGATTTAGCAGTTTGAATTGTCCAATTATAAACGTGGGTATGCATAAATTACTGTAATATGCTATCTTTGACTCAGCAAAATGCCTAGAAATGAATTTGTAGGTCAAATGGAATTCTTGATTTCTGGGGTTTTGTGCTGTTGCTGCTACTGAGAAATTGTCACACTGGACACTTTTGAATAAAGATTTGGGTGGATCTTGGTGCTTGAACAGCACCAAGAATAAATAAAAATCACCTAAGGTTTTTTCTTTGACTCTGAGTTAACAACTGCTATTTCCTTTCCTGCACTCAACTGCCACAGGCAGCTTGATAAAGAAAACTTTAAATTCAAACCATCTCTGTGATCCTAGAATATAATATTATCCTTAAATGAGTTTGGAGGTTATGTCTGCTATCTTCCATCAATAGTATTTTCGTTTCTGTAAGCTTCACCATCTTCTGAATAAAGTTGGTTTACTCTATATTTTATCCAAGATGGTCACAAACATCTGAAATTTGTCCATGCATAATCCAAGTTCATGTTCAGTATCACTTTTCTTATTTAATAATTGAATCTATGCCTCCCCAACTCACCTATTTAGTTGGCTTTTAGGGACATACAGAAAATCAGGTAGATATTGTGCTTCTAATGTTCTAGGTAGCACTATACCTTCTCTCCCATATGTAGCAAGCTGCAAAATTACAGTATTACCATGTGAATAGATAGGAATAATAATTGCATTTTTCATGGTTTATTAATTCAGATATACTAGAGGATTGGCAAGGTGGCAAAACAATCAATGAAGCTGGCATATGAAATTATAAAGATTGTGGTGGTAGGGGATTGTTATGACTTTCTATCACATCATCTATTAAAATATATTCAAAATGTGAGCAATAGAGATATTGAGTGTATTTCCAAAATGTGTCTATGAGATAAATTTTCTCCAAATCTGAGAAAGATAATATGAAATCTTTCATAATTGAGTGTTAAATGAAATAATTTATTGGAAAACTGATTAAACAGTGTTTGTCAAATACTAAGAATACTGTAATGTGATATATAACAAAATAGAAGTCCTTTCTTTGAGCACTGAAAACATTATATTTACTGTAGAATACACTGCCACGTCACACAGAATATCCCATTTAGTTTCATAAAATCTTGAGTGATAGTTCACTTGATCAAATAACTACTGCATCCTAGACATCCTAGGGATGAAAATACTTTGGAAAATTGTACTCATGAAGACTGTTATAGCATTAACAATAAATACTTGAAATATCTATAATAAAGGATGACAACTTCTTGGTACAGAGGCTACTAGTTGCTATGTGAACACATTTTCGTGCACTAACTTAGTACAGAGTGCAAGAACGTCGGTGTCATGGTAAGTCACATCTTTTTATGTTGATATTTTATGGTGCCATAACTTGAAAGTTTCATGTTTAGGCTGATTGTTTTACACTTTTACTTCAGAAGATATGTAAATGCTATCTCACTAGAACAAAGACTTCATACTTGCATTCATGTTCCCTAATTATCTCAAAGTTATAAGCATCAGGTTATGAGAAACTACTACAAATAATACATAATACATGCAGTAACACAAAATCAAATTTTCTATCTTAACTAGAAAACTCCAGCTGAATGTTTACAACTAATAGCACCTGTTATATTGAGTGGAAAAATAGTATCTTGAAGAAAATAATTGGTGTTTGCCCTTCTTCGGTTTTGGTAATATTTAGCAAGAAACTCATCAGGTCGGGGCCATTTTTACTGGGAAACATTTTGTTATTCATTCAATTTAATTGTTTTTTATTGATTTTTTTTTAGGTTTTCTATTTCTTCTTGGTTTGATCTTGGCATAGTATATATAGCTTAGAATTTATGCATTTTTGTATAGATTTTATAATTTGGGGCTATTGTTACTCATAATCATAGTTGTTTCCCTTCTAGGTCTGTCTCTTACATTGTATGAAGACAGGACTGTATTTCCCTCTCCCTGATATTATAGAGCCTGTTTTAACTTTAGTGTCTTCATATTCATTCAAGAGAACAGTAAACAAAATCAGTTTTATGGATGATGAAGCATCCTATCCTTGTATATGCCCAAATATATGTCTTTAGACTCACTTTAAGGATCAAGGTCAAAAGAAATAGAAGAGCTATATAGGCGTAATAACATTAGAACTCCATTTTTCATGTTTTCCCTGAATACCTTTGCATTCTAACCTCTAAGGGAAATGATTTCTAGAAACTTAAATGCTTTTAGAAAGTGTCACAGTTATGTTCATATCTATAGAGTTTAAGAACTTACTGCTTCAGTTGGCATATGATGAATATGCTTTCTGAATTTATATGAATATAAATTTGCTTTGACTTCCTTGGTCATGTACTCTCAAATTCTACAGTAATAGATTCTTAACAGTATAAATCAGCAGATTCTTGCCATACTCTTGATTTATTGTTTTTTTTAACATAAGTTTAATTCTAGGTATGATACTGCAGGGCATTTAGGAGTCTGGATCTAGTTACTGTTACATGGCAATGAACAAGGGCATGATAAATCATTCACTGCCTTTCATAAGGAAGAAAACAACAGAATTCTGTAAGCAATGGAGTGACGATCACTTCCAAAGAATGAAAAGAACTTCCTTAGGCATGGACAATCATTTGAGGCTGCTTTATAAGAGAAGGGGTTGTAACTCATTATTTTCTTTTTTCTTGTCTCTTTTAAGTAGCCAGAGTTCCTGCCTTTGTGATCATTGTCTTAAAGACAAAAACAAACAACAAAGAGGCTGTATGTTGCTGAATTACAGAATCATCTTAATTTCCACAGTCACAAGCATCATTTCATTGTTTAAAGTAGTAATTTGAGAGTTTAAAATTGTCATTATTTTGCAATGTCCTGAAAATCAACCACACTACTCTGAGGATGCTTGAATTTATCATGCTCATTTTTTTTTTTTTTTTCTGGTGGCAACACGTTTGTCCTCGTGAAAATTGTTCTTTGGAAGTTAATAGAAAATGCTGAATTGCCTATTTTGTCATAAAGCTCAGATGCTTCCAGTTTCTATCTTTAAAATACACATATGCGCACACACACACACACACACACACACACACACGTACACACCAACAACAGCAACAATAACAATGAGACATTATGTTTCATTATTTTATCTGAACTGTACAGTCTCAAATATTCTGTAATACACTTGGTGCCTATTAATTATAATTAATTTCCCATCTCTATCTGTACTAAGTGAAGAACTGTGTAAGAAAATAAACTTGACGTGGGCTTACTCAGGTATAATAGAATTTTCTGAAAACATACGGGAGTTACGGAATAAAAACTTTGAAGTGTGCAGAATTATCACAAAGCCTAAAGACAAAGGCTTGGAAATGGATGGGGACCGAGGGTTTTTGGGAGGCATGAAACAGAAACCTCAGGAAAGGAAATAAACTACCACTAGCAGCTGCTTTCGTGGCATTAAAGGTGTGATAGTCTTGTAGACTCAGAGGGGCAAAATCTAGATCAGACCATCTTCTAAGGAATCAGGAAGGGTCTTGTGCTTGTGTCTGAAGAAAGAAATGGAGAGAAAATGACAAAAACTAACAAGTTGTCTTGACCTGAAAAATTGTAAGCCTAAATCGCTTTTGAAAATAGAACTAATATTTTGATTTTGAAAATTTATCTCTTTTTGTCTTAGATGCTCTTCTTTCATTGCTGGGACAAATACTCAATACCAAGAATTAACGAAATATTTATTTATCTCTCAGTTAGTAGAGTTTTTAGCTCTTAGGCACAGTGGCATGGAGAAGATTGCTTCAGTTCACAGCAGTGGAAAACAGCAAAAATCCAAGGAAAGGGCAACAGCTGCATCAGCTAGCTGGCTTCTTTCTGCTCTTTACATTGTAATGTAAAATAACCACCTCAGTGCTGGAATAGCACTCACACCCATAAATCCCAACATTGGATGGAGAATTAGTCACAAACTCTAGAAGCCGCCCCATGACAGCATGAGTCTTTGAGGGGACAACTAGATACAAACCATAACAATTTTAAAGTATTTTAGTACATGGAACTTGACTTATTGAAAATTTTCATGATTATTGCATTTTATTTCCCTTCTGGGGAAGTAAAACAATCTTTGTGTTTCCCTTTCTGAGCAGTGTATCATTATGAAACATTTATTAATATAAATATGAAAAGGTTTATTGTCAGACCTGACCTGAGAGAGAACTTCACGCATCCTTCTACAAATAATGAGCATTTAGACTGCCCCAGAAAACAAGAACTAAGGGGCATAAAGAAATTTAGGCCTGGATCTGCAGTCTTTCAAGATGCCAGAACTATTCTTTTAGGGTTAACAAACATTTCATCCAGATTCTTGGGGACAAATAGCACCTAACCCCAAACTATACATATGCAACCTCCCCTCTAGATATTTGTTGATATCACTACAATTTCAGCCTCCTTGTCTATAAGTATAGTAAAATGTAATCTTTCCCATAGTTGCACTCTCCAGATGCTTCCTCATGCACCATTATTTAACATTTATATGCAGAAAAAGTATAATTGCAAAGGTAGAATCACTCACAGAGTTTTTATCAATTGTCACCAAGTACTGTTCTATATTTAGAGTGTTTCAGGGACTTATAAGCAAGATAAATACCTGAAATTTCTGAAGTGTTAGTGGCCAAAGTAAAGAAACAAACCTATGAGTCTATAGAAGAAATTAGATTAGAAATATTATCTCAGGTAAAAATATAAATGACAACAATAATGAAAGAATTGCTCAGGAAATCTAAATTAAACATAGATTTAAAAATGCAGGACCATAGAAAAATGATGGAAACCATTAAAAATCCGATATACAAAAAATAGGAATGGATGAAATGGATTCAAACAAATATTGAGGAAATTAAAAATCCCACTGAAAGTGTGCAAAACCACATAAATGAAATGTAAGATAGACTTTCATATTTTGAAGACATGATTGTGACTAAGGAGAGTAAGGGGAAAGATCTCTTTAAAAAGAAACAAGGAAAAGGAAAGAAATAATTCAACAGCTGCAAGATGATGCAAAGAAAAATAATATAAGATGCATTGGTATCAAAATAAAGCAGGAGTCAACTCAAATGGCATAAAAATACTACTTACAAAAGTAACAGCAGAAAATTTTGCAAGCA
>PVKA01014009.1:0-16608 GCA_004027165.1 Ctenomys sociabilis | reverse complement strand
AAAAAAAAAGACTTCTCAGCATAAGTATGAAAGGCAAGAAGATATTGGCTTGAAGTATTTCTAGACCTGCAAGGAAACAACTTCCAGTCCAGATTGATATGCTCAGGAACACTATCTTTCAAAATTAATGGAGAAATATGATACTTCTATGAAAAAGTACAAAGAAATATCTTTATGGCCATAAACAAACCTTACAAAGGGTACTGAAAGATATTCTAGACAGATAAGACAATTACCAAAATTTCAAGAACAAAAATAGAAAGAAAATGTAGGGCAAGCAATTAAACAGGTAAAAGGGAACAAACAGCATGAAAATAATACAACAGTGATAATCCAGTACATATCAGTTAATGTAAATGATCTCACTTCACCAATTAAAATTAACATGTTGGGAGAAAGGAACAAGAAATAAATTCAAACAATATGCTGAATTAAAGGTGCATATTTAACTCAGGGATAAAGTAATATACTGAAAATCAAAAGATGGACAATAATATTCCATGAAGCAAGAACACAAAAAAGGAAAGGGTAGCTATTCTGTTTGCAGGCAATGTGAATGAAAAAAAAAAAAGATCAAAAGAGATAAAGATCCATACAAATGGCAAATAAATATATGAAACATACTCAATATCATTGGTTATTCAAGACATGCAAATTACAACAATGCAAATTCCATCTCACACTGGAAAGAATGGCTATTATCAAGAAGTCAACCAATAACAAATGCTGGAGACATTAGTTATTCATAAAAGAAAGCCCAAATGCTAATGGATTCATTGCTGTACTCCACAAGAAATTTAGAGACAGTTAATGTCATTATTCCTCAGACTCTCCTTAGCTCATTCACAGAGGCAAGTATTGCAATGATATCAAAACCAGATAAAGATCCAACTTAAAAAGAGAATGACAGTCCAAGCTCAATAATGGAAAGATGAAAAATTTTCAGTAAAATACTAACAAACAGAATGCAGGAAATCACCCAAAAGATTATACAAATGGGATTCATCCCAGTAATGCAGAGATAACTCAACATACATAAATCAATGAGTGTGATAAACAATACCAAGCAAAAGACAAAAATCACATGATCATCTCAAAAGATATGCAAAAGCATTAGAAAAACTCTAACACTGATTCATGATAAAAGCCCTATGGAAAATTGAAATAGACTATCTTTACTTCAATCTGATAAAAGCTATTTATTTATGGCAAACCAACAACCAACATCATACTAAATGGACAAACATTGAGCAATTTCAGTATAAAGTCACGAATGTGGAGTTCTCGATGTCTGAGGCAGAGGATTGTAAGTTGAGTCCTGGGCATTTAGCGACTTAATGAAACTTATCTCAAAAATCAGAGATGACCTACATCACATCTTGTAGTCCCAAATATATTTTGAGTAGTAATATTGAAGGCAGAACCTGTTAAAGCAGACTGCCTCAGAGATGGGCCAGAGACTGCGCGGCTGACTCCGCCATCCTCCTGAACCCGCCCGCGCCCGCCCAGCCCCAGAGACCTCCGGAGACAGCGCGACCCATGGCCTGAGACAGCAGCTGACTCCAGCGGCCTCCTGGATCCCGCCCCAAGCTCTCCCAGCAAGTGGGAATTTGCACGACTCACCAGGCTTCCCAGATCTGTGAGAGTGTGGTGAGTCTGAGGGAGAGCCATTGGCTTCTTCCCACGCTCGCTACCCGATCGCCGCCCCCAAGCCCTTCAAGTGAGTGACTGGCCTGAAACCTCAGGATTCACTCACCAGCACCTCCAGGATCCCCTGCCTTAAAGCCCACTGAGCGAGTGAAAATTTCCCCGACTCTCTGGGCATCAAAGTTCAGTGAGTGTAGAACTCCAGGCCTGGCGTGCCTGAGAGACATTTCCCAAGGATTCCCTGCCCCCCCCATGGCCTGGTGAGAGCTCCAGGCACACCGTGCCAGAGAAACATTTTCAGGTGATTACTGGTCCCACGCCATAGCCTAAGACCCAGTGCAGATCGGCCTGGAGTGAGAACTCCAAGCCTGCCACGCCGGAGGGACATTTCTCAGCAGTCCTCTGTTTCATGCCAGGGACCAAAACCCAGCACAGCTTGACCTGTGAGTGACGGCTCCAGGCCCACTGCACTGGAGGGACCTTTCCCAGCCTTCGTGGGTTACGGTCTGTACACCCAGACGCAGCACAGGCTGGCCAACCCAGTACAGCCTACTCAGTGAATAAGATCATCCACTATCCTTTTGCGAGCCCAGAAGACTCAGCAAAGACAGGCCCGTCCACCTGAGGAATGACATGCCTGACACAGGAGGGCTGACCCCAGGAACCAACAGAGGGGAACCAAAGGAGCTGCAGCAAAAAAGGAACTGAACACAACAGTTAGACCCAGGATAGGCATACCTGGAAAATCTCAAACTTAATAGACTGGCACCCGAATCTCATAACAACCTAAGGTTATAGCTGCACCAAAGCTCTACACCAAAGGTCAAAGATCAGTGCTATACAAAATGACAAAGAGAAGGGGAAAAATGTAATCCCAGACCTGGAGTCCATCATGAAGGGCAGAGGAAACTAGCTCAGCTGCAACGAATGAACTAACAGATACAGCAGCAAAGGAACAACAGCAGAAAGCTATAGAGGAAATAAAATGAGAAGTAATTCCCCAAATTAAAAAAGAAATATTTGAATACATAGTATCTGAAATAAAGGATGAATTCCAGAAACACTGGGCGGAAAAACTATGATCACCCAGAACAAGAGCAGAGAGCACTATTGCAGCTGATATATATGAATTAACAGCATATGAAGCAAAGAAACAACAGCAGAAAGATCATGAGGAACTCAAAGCAGAAATAAGTTCTGAAATCAAAAAAGAACTTTTTGAAGTCATAGGATCTGAAATACAGAAACAAGTCCAGAAATATACAGAGGAAATCCAACTTGGAAGAAACACAGCAGAAAAAGAATTAATAAATATCTCTAAAAAAGACATGGATAAAAAAACTGAGGAGATCAGAAATAGGATGGATTCTTTGAATGAGCAATACAGAAAAGAAATAGAACACGTGAAACACAGTCAAAGAGATATAGAAGAACTAAAAATAGCAATCACGAGTCTACAAAACCATGTGAGTGAAGTCAGATCTTAAAGATGCTGGAGCAGCTAGCGAAAAGTTGAGAAAAGATCTCTTAAAAACAATGAGAATGCAGGAAAAAATAATCCATCATCTACAGGATGATGCCAGGATGAGCAATGTGAGAATAATTGGTATCAACGAGAATGAAGGAGTCAATACAAATGACATAAAAAGAATGTGGGGAGAAATAATTGCTGAAAACCTCCCAATATGAGGAAACAATCCAACATTCAGGTCACCGAAGCATATAGAACACCAAATAACCTCAACCCAAGTAAAAACACACCGAGACATATAATAGTAAAGATCCCAGAAATCCAACACAAAAATAATATACTGAAGGCTGGTAGAGAGAAGAAGGAGCTCACATTCAAAGGAAAACCCATCAGAATTACAGCTTACTTCTCTACACAAACAATGAAGGCAAGGAGAGCAAGGAGCAGAGTTCTTCAAGTCCTACACGAAAATAAATTCCAGCCCAGAATATTATACCTTGCAAAACTCTCTTTCAAGTTTGATGGAGAAGGGAAATACATCCAAGACAAAGAACAACTAAAGAATTTTATGATGACAAAGCCATCGCTTCACAGGCTGCTGAAAGATATTCTAGAGAGAGACCACAATGACCAGAACTCCATGAAAGAGAGTGGAAGGAACCCATTAAACAGGACAGTCAATTAAACACAGGTTACAAAGGAGTAAACAATACCAGGTAAATATCATGACAAACATAAGTCAGCACATTTCAATTATAACCATAAATATAAATGGACTCAATTCTCCAATTAAGAGAAATAGACTGGCACAGTGGATTAGGAAACAAAATCCAACAATATACTGTATACAAGAAACACACTTAACACAAAACGACATTCATAGGCTCAAAGTCAAAGGATGGATAACAATACTGCATGCCCCAGCACCTCAGAAAAAAGCAGGAGTAGCAATTCTGTTCTCAGACAGTCTCAACTTCAAACCAAGAATGATCGATCGACACAAAGAAGGCCACTATATATTGGTCAGGGGAAAAATTCAAGAGCAAGAAGTAACACTCATAAATATCAATGCACCAAACACAGGAGCACCCATCTATGTAAGACAAATCTTAAGGGACATGAAAAACTTAATGTCTAAGAACACAATTTTAACAGGAGACCTTACCACACCCTTATCTCAAAAAGATAGGTGAACCAGACAAAAAATTAGCAAGGAAGTAGTAGAACTGAACCAGAGCTTGGAACAAATGGACCTGATGGACATATACAGAGTGTTCCCCCCAACCACAGCTGAATACACATTGTTTTAAGCTGCACACGGGTCTTTTTCCAAAATAGACCACATACTAGCCCACAGTTCATGCCTAAGCATATGCAAGAAAATAGAAATTATCCCATGCATACTATCTGACCACAATGCAATGAAATTGGAAATAAATGACAAAACAAAGCAGAAAAACCTGCTAAATTCATGGAAAATAAACAACACCCTACTCAGCAATCAATGGGTTGCAGAAGAAATTCAACAATATCTACAATTCAATGAAAATTCAAGTACAACTTACCGGAATTTATGGGATGCGATGAAAGCAGTTCTTAGAGGGAAAATAATAGCTATGTACTCACACATTAGGAAAACAGAAAGGGAAGAAATCAGCACCTTAATGTTGCACCTCCAACAACTAGAAAAAGAAGAGCAAACAAAACCCAGACCACAAAGAAGGGAAGAAATCATAAAGATTAGAGCAGAAATTAACTCAATTGAGATGAAAAAAACAGTTCAAAGAATCCACAAATCAAAAAGTTTGTTCTTTGAAAAACTAAATAAAGTTGATAAGCCTCTTGCCAACCTCATCAAAAAGAGGCAAAAGAAAATTCAAGTACAAGCGATAAGGAATAAAAAGGGTGAAATCACCATAGACCCAGTGGAAATTCAGAAGATTATCAATAGTTACTTCGAGAATCTTTACGCTCACAGAATAGAAGACACAGAAGAAATGGACAGATTCCTTGAAAGGTACAAATTACCAAAACTGAATCAAGAAGATATTACAACTCTCAATAAGCCGATAACAGCCAACGAAATATGAAACAATAAAAAGCCTACCGACAAAGAAAAGTCCAGGGCCTGATGGATTCACAGCTGAATTCTACAAGAAATTTATAGAAGATATAATCCCCACACTCCACAAACTCTTCCATGAAGTTGAAAAGGAAAAAGTCCTCTTAAAATCATTTCTGGAGGAAAGTATAATACTGATTCCAAAACCAGGGAAAGACACAACCAAAAAGGAGAACTACAGGACAGTCTCCCTCATGAACATACATGCAAAACTACTCAACAAAATCCTGGCAAATAGAATACAGCTAATCATCAAGAAGATCATACACCATGACCAGGTAGGATTCTTCCCAGAGATGCAAGGATGGATCAATATTCGAAAATCTATAAATGTAATACACTATATTAAAGACTGAAATCAAAAAACCACATGATCATCTCAATTGATGCAGAGAAAACCTTTGACAAAGTCCAACACTCATTCATGTTCAAGGTCCTACAGAAAATTGGAATAGATGGAGTCTATCTTAACTTAATAAAAGCCATCTGTGACAACCCAAAAGCTCATGTAATCCTAAATGGGGAAAAACTGAAATCTTTTATTCTTAAATCAGTGACAACACAGGGATGTCCTCTATCGCCCCTCCTATTCAATATAGTCTTGGAATCCTTAGCAACAGCCATTAGAAAAGAGGGAGAAATTAAGGGAATAAGAATAGGAAAACAAGAAGTTAAATTATCACTACTTGCAGACAACATGATACTTTACTAGGAAGACCCCAAAATTTCCACCAAGAAACTACTAGAACTGATAGGGAAATTCAGTAGCATAGCAGGATACAAAATCAATACGTAAAAGTCAATAGCATTCCTCTACTCAGGTAATAAACGCACTGAAAGGGAAACAATAGAAACAATACCTTTTACAATAGCACCACAGAAAATAAAATACCTTCAGATTCACTTAACTAAGGAAGTCAAAGATCTTTTCACGGAAATTTTATAACACCCTAAGAAAAGAGATTATAGAGGATTTCAGAAAATGGAAAGATATTCCATGCTCCTGGATAAGAAGAACCAACATGGTGAAGATGGCCATACTCCCAAAATTGCTGTACAGATTTAATGCAATCCCTATCAAACTGCCACCAACATATCTCCCAGATATAGAGAAATCAATCCTAAAATTTATTTGGAACGACAAACGACCTAGAATAGCAAAGGCAATCTTTGCCAATAAAGACAAGGCAGGAGGTATCACAATTCCTGATTTGAAATTATACTACAAAGCCACTGTGATAAAATCAACATGGTATTGGCAAAAACGTAGACCTGAGGATCAGTGGAATAGATTAAAAGACGCAGGGGCATCTACGAAAACACATAGCCATCTTACCTTCAACAAAGGGGCTACACAAGCTCACTGGAAGAAAGATAGCCTCTTTAACAAATGGTGCTGGAAAACATGGCTTTCTACATGCCAGAAACTAAAACTTGACCCAGCTCTGTCACCATGCAGTAAGTTAAAGTCAAAATGGATTAAAGATCTAAACATTAAAACAGAAACACTCAATCTCCTGGAAGAGAAAGTAGGAGGAACTCTTGAAGACATAGGGGTAGGTAAAGAGTTCATGAACAAACATATATTTGCAGGGAAGCACTTGAAAGAATCAACAACTGAGATCAACTCTTTTTAAGGAGCTTCTGCATGTCAAAAGAAATTGTCAACAGAGTGAAAAGACAACCCACAATTTTGAAAAAATCCTAACTAATAAGCAATCAGCCAGAGGTCTACTGTCTAGAATATATAAAGAACTAAGATATAACAGGGCTCTCAAATTTAAAGACCCAATTCAGAAATGGGCATCTGAGAAGAATACACACTTCTTAGAGGACGAAATTAAAGAAGCAAATAAATATATGAAAAAATGCTCCACCTTGCTAGCCATTCGTGAAATGCAAATAAAAACAACACTGAGGTACCATCTCACTTCAGAAAGAATGGCTATCGTAAGGAAATCAACCAACAACAAATGTTGGAGAGGTTTTGGGGAAAAGGGAACACTTCACTGCTGGTGGGAATGTAGACTGGCACAACCGTTGTGGAGGTCAGTGTGGATACTCCTCAGAAGAGTAGGACTAGAAATCCCATTCAAGCCGGCTATCCCCCTACTGGGAATTTTCCAAAGGATCTGGATACATTGTATCATAGAGATATATGTGTACCTATGTTTATAGCAGCACAATGTGTGATAGCAAAATCTTGGAAACAACCAAGATGGCCATCACATGAGGAATGGTTGGAAAGATGTGGTATTTCTATATAATGGAGTATTACTCAGCTATTAAGAATGATAAGTTCGAAGCATTTATTCTGAAGTGGATGCCACTTGAACATATACTCAGAAGTGAAATGAACCAGACACACATGTGTAAGTGTCGTATAGTCTCCCTAGTATAACAAGCGAAAAGCAGAAATACAAAAGAAAACGTACAACAACTAAAATCAACTGTGTCAGATAAGGCAAAGTGAATGGCATATGCTGCAGGATACTATTCAGCTTTTCTTCTGTATGGTTAACAACCTAAGTTCACAAGTCAGAGTTGGAGAAATAGAAGAGCCACAAGGCCAGCCAACCTTTTGGCCCTAGCCTTTCAAGGTCAGCGAAGACTCAGGCATAGGAGCACCTGTACTGCAACATCATACAACTCAGGTGAGCTCCAAATTTTCTGAACAAGGAGATTATGGAGCCACAGAGGAAAGAGATTGAAGTTCTATAGTGTGCCTGGGGAGAGTCACATGAAGAGAAAACTTTCTCTCAGGCTCTCACAGAGAGGAAACTGGTCAAGCATTGGCCATGACCCATCCACATGCATGACACAGACAAAAGATCTTCAGAATAATGTACAGTACTAAAAGATAAACCCTGAGGGGACTTCACTGACCACATAAGAATTATAAAGTTCATGTGTTGGTATATAAGTCTTGCTCTATCTAGGTCTTAACCATCCAGCAGAAAAGTATAAAAATGAAGTATACATCGTGGGGCCATAATATTAAGCTGAGCTGTAAATGGCTGTGGTCGACAACTTCTTTGAATAACTCACTATTGTTGTGAAATGCTGGACTTTGTTGAATTGTGGTGTCGAGTTCAAGCACCTAAGTTAGTTGAATGACAATGGAGTGACCACTTTTGACAGGTGTAGACAAAGGAAGGTGTGTATAAAGAAAAAATCATGATGTGTGTTTATAGATAGTACAGTTGGGATAGATAACGCTGTGCTTCTACATAATTCTATGAGAGGAAAGATCTGCACTAATGGTGGTTGGACAGATATTATGTCGGCTTCTAGTACTGTAGTCATCCACTAGGAAGATATTTATTGAACTTTTGATATAGTTCAGGTATGAAAAATAAGATAAGTAAGCAGCTACTCTCTTTATTCACTGATAAGAGATACCTGCAAAATAATGTCTGTAAATATAATATCATGTATGCACCTTGTACAATACCAAAACATTATGAAAACAGTTTGCAATGTATTATTTTATCGAATCTGTGTTGTTAAGGTGTCTTGAAACTGTCTGATTGATATTTGTAGTTCAATAAAAATAAATTAATAAATTAATTTTGTTGAGAAAGAAAAAACAAATCAGTAATATGACAAGGATTTCCACTATCACCACTTTTATTCATTATAGTTTTGGAATTATTAGCCAGATTAATTAGATAAGAGAAAGAAACAAAATGAATAAGCGTAGCAAAAGAATAAGTTAAATTACTATTATTTACAGAGGACATAACACACTACATTGATGACCACAAAAACTCCATCAAAAGACTTTTAGTAATTAAATTTAGTAGTATTAGGGTCTGGGAAGATGGCTAAGTGGAATAAGCGCTTCCCTAGTAATATGGCCAGATACAAGTCAGCACTCAAATATCAATAGCATTTGTGTACACAAAAGACAAACTCACAAAACAAAAAATTAGGAAAACCACACCCTTCACAATAGCATCCTAAAAAATGAAATATATTCATATTGATCTAAAAAAGAAGTAAAAGATCTAGATACTAAACATTATACTGGGGTCAGGGAGATGGCTCAGGAGAATAAGCATGTCCCTGGCAAGCACAAGTTCAATCCCCAGTTCTGCCAAAAAAATTAAATAAAGAATAAATAAATGAAAAATAAATAATAAGTATTATACTATTCTGAAAAAGGAAATTGAATAATAATTCCTTGATCATGGATAGGAAGAAGAAGCATAGTGAACATGACCTCACTTACAAAATTATTATACAGATTTAATGCAATCCTAATCAAAATACCATCAGTGTACCTCGTAGGACTTGGGGGGTAACGTTTCTAAAATTTATTTGGAAATATAAGAGACATACAGCAGTAAATGCAATTATAGACAACCAAATCGAGACAGGTTGCAAATCCCCCACTTGGAATTACACTACAAAGCTACTGTGATAAAATACAGCATGGTACTGGCCAAAAAAATAAAAACAGCTCTACGGATCAGTGGAACAGACTAGATGGTTTAAACACAACTCCAAACACACTAAGCCACATCATCTTGCACTAAGGACTCAAACATGTCCACTGAAAGAAAGACAGCCTCTGTAATAAATGATGCAGGGAAAACTGGCTTTTTTACATGCTGAAAACTAAAACTTGACCCACGTCTATCACACTACTCAAAACTAAAATCAACTATGTAAGTATTAAAGCAAAACACAATCTACTGGGAATGAAAAATAGGTATAAATCTTGAGAATATGGGTGTAGACAGAGATTTTATAAACAAAACAGATAGCATAGGAAATAACTGTAAATTATGAACAACTGGATCTCATGAACATCTTTTGCATATCAAAAGATACTATCAACAGAGTGAAAAGACGACCCACAGAATGGAAAAAAATTCTAGCCAATTGTCCTTCAGGCAAAGCACTTATGAAAAATTCAGGCCCTCCACACCTACAAATTAAAAGACCCAAAACCAAATGGGGACCTGAGATGACCACACACTTCTGAGATGAAGAAATTGTAATAAATGTATAAAAAGTTCAACAACACTGGTCATTCAGGAGATGCAAATTAAAACAACACTGAGATTCTATCTCAAGCCAGAAAGAATGGCTATCATCAAGAAGTCAACCAATAACAAATGCTGAAAGGGTTATGGGGAAAAGGAACCCTACTCCACTGTTGGTGGGAGTGCAGGCTAGTGCAACCACTATCAAAATGAGTATAGATATTGCTTTAGAACAACTAGGATAGAGTTCCCCATAGATCTAGCTATTCTTCTTCTGGGTATCTTCCCAGATGATTTAAAAGTATCATATCACAGAGATCTATGTGCACCCACGTTTATAGCACCACAGTTTGTAATAACTAAACCTTGTAAACAACCCAAATTCTCATCAGTGGAGCAATGTATAAAAAACATGTGGTGGTCTGGAAGATAGCTCAGTGGCATAAGCACCAGGTATGCACTGGAAACCAAACTCCAGCCATTTAGTGGAGTCAATAAGAATCAACAAAGAGAAATCTTACAGTAAGAGGACTTACAGGACAAGCAAGCTACTTAGGTTGGAAGGATATTTATTGTTAATGTGGGCCTTGAAATGTCTATCAAAGAAGAAAGATTAGTGTTAGTGAAGGACAAGGAATAAGAACAGTGGTTTTTTTTTGAGGGGGTGGTCAAAAGCCTGTGGAATGTAATCATATAGCAGTTGGGGTGTTTCTTTTGTGCAATAACATGTTTCACAAGAATTTGGTTAAATTATTTCACATTCTTTTCACTCTTTCCACATAGTATCTAAAGTTTAGGTTCTTTGAAGGCTATGTGCAGCTACTTAATCAAATAGTTAGATGAATGAATAAAATCACATAGGCTTAAATTGCTGTTCCAGAAAACAAAATGTATAAATCAAAGCTTTTAGTTGCATTTGTGGTTTCTATATCTCATATACTCTTTTGAGCTATGAAACTGATATTCTATTAGCACAAAAAGTAAAAAAAAAGCTATAAAACTTTTATTTACAGAATATTTAAACACATATGGAGAAAACAGATCACAATGAACAACTGTATATCCCTTCTTACCATCAATAATGATAAAATTCCTGCCATTTTTGTTCAGCCAATGACTATTTTATTTGTTGTTTTGTTTCTGTTTATTTAAAAAAATTTTGAAGTCATATTACTCATGTCAAAATACTTCATTATGTACATCTAACAGATTGTGGTGGGTTTTTTTTTCCAAACAAGGTAATGCAAATATCACAACCAACAAAATTTATAGTAGTTCCCTATGAGCATTCTTGTATGTGCATGAAAAAAAGCCTTTGCTGTCTCATTCGGAGACTTGGAGATCACACAAAACATTCTTCTTCCTCACTGATGAAGATGCAAAAGACACTTTGAGTGCTGTGTGTGAACAGGCCAGTGATGCTATCTTCTGGTAGACGAAGTCTTTGTGAGAACACTGACAGTCACATAGTGCAGATGTGCTACAGAGTCAGACAGTGGATCAGTTTGCTTTCCTAATACTCTGCTCGTGGCTTTGACATTTCCACTGAAAGGAGGACTGGGAGAGTACCGGGAACTATCATGAATGAAAAGAAATATTTCATTTCAGCATTGCAGAAATGAAGCATCTGTCCAACTTGAGTTGTTATCTTTGGCTTGGGACCTGTAATTTCCCCTCCCAGCCCAGACAAGAACCAAGTGTGGGGGATGCATGTTAACTCTATGCTAACCAGGAACTGTGTTAAAGGTGCTAATGTGAGAGACATTACAATTTGATTTCTGAAGAAGTCTGAGAAGAGTCTGGAGAAACAATTTTACCCACCTGTTTGCATAGAGACCACACAAAACCTCTGAGATATGAGAAAGAAAAGAAATGAAATTGCTGTCCTGAAGACTCTAACAGTCACATAAATCACAGTGCTCTTGATTACACTGTAAAAAAATAATAAATAAAATATTTTCTCAGTCAAGGAGAAATATTTGATGTGTTTAACTAGTGATTTGTTGAAGGCTTATCTAACTCAAATTTCATGCTTAGTGTAGTAAGACTTGAGTCTCAAAGAATTTTACCATTCATGCAGAACAGTAGAACAAAGAAATATTTTTGATTATTTATTAATAATTAGCATCTACCCTCAGAAATCATGGAGAAGAAATGGAGATTATTTTGACACTACATGAAATAGTAGAGAACCCAAGAGAAATCAGACAATACCTTAGTATAGAAGAGAATATCAAAGCTAGTTTGTTTTAAACTATATATATAGATACAGATATAGATATATTTTTGATGGAACTGGGGATTGAACTCAGGCCCTTTTGCCTGCTAGGGATGCACTTATTCCACTGAGCCATCTCCCTAACCCCCAAGATTTGGATTTTTTTTTTTTTTTTTGCAAAAACGGGAATTGAACTCAGACCCTTGCACTTGCCAGGGAAGTTCTTATTCTACTGAGCCATCTCCCCAGCCCCTAAGCTATATTTTCTAACTCAGTTATAGAAAGAAATGTGCTTTTCAGGCACATTTATCCAATGCAGAGTCCATGCATAGAAAATGTTTAGGAGCAGGCAAATACAGGCATCAAAATCAGCTGGCCTTGAGTTTCAGTAATATTTCTTTTACTTAATTATCTTGTGTAGGATTTAATTTATTGTTTTTATTTTATCTCTAAATAGATTTTTCCTGTTTAATAATGACAGAACTCTAAACAGCAGCAAAGTAACAGTGATAACACGGGAAGTATTTGGCATTCCAAAGTTATTCATTTCGTTTCCTGCATTATCCAGTGTAAGTTAATTAAAATTTAAGAGCAAGGTGCCGAGAAAGAGGTTAAGCATATAAAGTATTCTCAGCCCAGATGGCAATAGTGAAATCTTATAGGAAAAGACCACGTTAAGGCTTACAAGTGATCCTAAACTCCTACGAAGAGCACAGAATTTTATCTCATCCATTTTCCTGTTTTTCCAACATCAGAATCCATCTGAGCAAGGTGAGTGCTCCATACAATTAGCTGGTTAATAACTATCAGAAGGCATTTTTTAAGATGGACGTTTGAACACAGTAGGCTGGTTGCTGCTTCAAACATGTAAGGCATAAGCTCTATGTGCAGTGTGGCATCAGACAATAGCTTCAACGTCTGGTTCTCAGAGGTTCTGAGCTTCCATTGAACAAATCCCAATATTCACAAGGGTTTTCCTCCTCAGATCACTTGTCAACTTCAGGAACAGGAGAGAGGCCAAGAAACTGGGTAGAAGTGTTTCTTGGAGGGGAAAAAGTCAGAAGAGATTTCATCAATTTCATGGTCTCAGGGAGACCTAAATTAGAATGAGCTTGCCAAGGGAGCCAAGGTTTGAGGGACTGGGGTCTGCACTGGACCAAACACTAATTCAATTGTTTCCCTTAGGGCTCTTGCAGATTTTTACACTCCCTAGAAACAGAGGCTAACAACCCAAGCAGAGAAAAGCTAAAGAGCCAAGCTGAGATTTTTTAAACAGTATAGCTATGTTGAGAAATGCAAAAATTCTAATTTAGGACCATTGAAGAGGAAAGCTGTCACTTTCAGATGATCAAGATAGCAAATCTTTGCATGTTTACTCAGAAGTGGCTTTGCTGGATCATACAGTGGCTCTACTTTCAATTTTTGAGAAACCTCCATACTACTTGAAAATGTGTCTACATTGTTTTACATTCCTAGCAATGGTGTGTGAGGAGGTTTCCTTTTCTCCACACCCTTGGCAATGCTTGCTATAATTCATCATCTGATGATGGTACTGTATCTGGCATTTATCTCATTGTGGTTTCAATCTGCCTTTTCATGATTACTGGAAAACTGTTGAATAGTTTTCATATATCTGTTAGATACATACATATTCTTTTGAAAATGATTGCTTAAGTGCTTTGCACATTTGAAATAGGTATGTTTCTTTGCTTACCCATAAGTCATTTGAGTTACTTCTGTGCTTTGGATTAACCTCCATTCAGAAATATGGTTCAAAAATATTTCCCCAATCTTTTGGTGGTCTTTCTACTCTGTTACTTGTGCAAATGCTTTTCAGTTTGAGAAACTAAGATTGGAATTTTGATAAGGATTGAATGGAACTTGTGGACTGCTTTCTGTGATAGGGTCTATTTTAACAATATTAATTCTTTCAATCCACAAATGTGGGATATCTTTTTTAATTACTTCTGGCAACTCATAAATATTTTGTAGTGCACATATCTTTTACCACTTAGATGAAATTTACCTGTATTTTGTTTTATGGTATTATAAATGAAATTATTTATTTCTTCTCAAAGTGTTGTTAATGCATAAGAAATGATATTGATTTTATATGCTGATTTTGTAAATTGCAATGATGCTGGATTTTTCAGTTCTACAATTTTGGGATAAAGCTTCAGGATTTCTACATTTAGAACATAGGATAAGGAAATAGAGACAATTTCAATTCTTCTCTTCTTGTATGGATGATTTTTATTTCTTCCCTTATTTATTTTCTTTGATTAAGATTTCCAGGGATGAGTTATATGCAAATAGTGAGAAGCTTCATCCTTGTCTTGTTCCTTATTTTAGGGAAACAACTGTTTTCTACTGATTATGATGTTACCTGTGAATTTTAGTGTCCTTGGTTGACGCTGTTATCAAGTCATACTGGTTTGGTTCCAATCAGCATGAAATATTCTCTCATCTTCAATTTTTATAAGAGTTTAAGAAGAGCTGGTGTTAATTCCTCTTTAAATGTTAGCTAGAATTCAGCAACAAAGCTCCTGGGTTTTGTGTTTTTATTTGTTGGGAGACTTGTTTATTGGTTCATTATCTTTAGCCATAATTTTTCTACTCAGATCTATTCCTTTGTGATTCATTCTTGGGGTAGTTTGAAAATTTCTAAGAAAGTATCAATTTCTTTTGGTCTCCCAATTTCTTGGAATATATCTGTGTGTAGTAGCCTTTTATAATCCTTTAAATTTCATGGTATCTCTTACACTGTCTTCTCTTTTAGTTCTAATTTGCTAATTTGACTTTTCTCTATGTTTTCTTTGGTAATCTAAATAAATGTTTGTTGAGCTTATCTTTTTAAAAAGCAAATTTTAGATTTACTGATATTTGCTGTTATTTTTTCTAGTCTTTATCTTATTAATTTTTCTTATGATCTTTGTTATTTCTTTTCACAAACACTGTACTCAGCAACTCAAAAGTGAAAGGGAGATAAAAATTTTCTCAAACAAAACCTGAAATCATTCAGCACCACTAGACATTCCTTGTAAGGAATGATGAAAGTTTTCCACCAACCTGATGGGAAAAGTTGGTAATTGAGGAAATGAAAATATAAAATTCATATTTAGTCAAACTTCAAACATGGAGATACTAAACTGGTAGTCTGAAAATTGATTTTCAGACTAAGTAAAGTTAAAAGAAAAAAATACCAAGAAAAATTGTAGCTTCAAAGATGTAAACAACAAAAGGTGTAGAGGAGTCACAATTTCCACCAGATTTTTTTTTGGGGGGGTGGATGGGTGGGTGGTTAAAAGTACTGTGAGTTGTTAAAATTGAGTTTATGTTAGCATTAGATAGCATGTTATTAGTATAAATCTTTGCATAAAATTCATGGTGGCACAAAGCAAAAACCCTACGTAGAAATGCAGAAAGGTAAATCATGGATTTATGTTTTATATGCCACTACAGAAAATCATTAAGACCCAAAGGAAGAGAGTGAGAGAAAAACAAGGGATTTAGAAATTAACTGGCAATTAATGTCAATATAATTGATTATCTATCTACAATTATTTGGAATACAAATGGGTTAAATTCTTTAACCAAAGCATCTTGTGGCTAAATAGATTATTTTTTTTTAAAAAAAGACTGATGTATGTTGTCTACAAAAGACTCACTCTGTGAAGGAAAGGATATGCTACAAAAATAAATGTCAGAATACACTTCTATCAGAAAAGAATAGCCTGAGAAGCAAAACTTGTAAAACGATATAAAAATGTCATAATATAATTATCAGGAGATACATCACATAGAAGTTATAGGAATTATAAATTTATATCACCCAATATTAGAAATAAAGACAATATTAGTAGGTTGAAAAGTAAGATAAAATGCAATCAATAATAGCAGGAGAATTCAGTGCCCCACTTTCAACACAGGACAGATTAGCTAGATGGAAAACCAATAAGAAGACATAAAACATGATCTATATTCCAAATGCATGTAATAAAATTTCAGCTTAGCAGCAGTAGAACATGTGTTCTTTTCAAGTCCACGTGCAAGAATCTCTAGCATAGATCAAATACTGTGCCACAAACAACTCTTAAAAATTTAACATATTAAGCACTATCTCTTTCGATAAATCGATAAAAATTAATAGTACAGC
>PVKA01014008.1:0-53553 GCA_004027165.1 Ctenomys sociabilis | reverse complement strand
AGGAAGGAAGGAAAGGAAGAAAGGAAGGAAGGAAGGAAGGAAGGAAGGAAGCAAAAATACAGTTAGTCCTCATGTGTCTTCAGGTTTTGTATTCACAGGTACAAACAGCTGCAGATTAGAAATGTCTGGGCAAATAACTATGACTATATTGAAAGTATACAAATATTTTTTCTTGTTATGATACCCTGAGCAATACAATGAAATAACTGTTTGCATATTTAGATATCATTTGTGCTTACAAGGTGTTATAAATAATCTAGAGATAATTTAAAGTACATAGAAAATGTACATGTGTTCTGTAACCCACTTGAGTGTATGTATACTTAGGCATCCATAGAGCCCCTGCAAACAGTTCCCTATAATAGACGCCAAAGGATGAATGAACAGCCATGCCCTCAATGCTGTTTGGGTCTCCTTTAATCTCACTTAAACAGTTCTCATATAATCCCAGCTGTTTCAGTTAGTGCATCAGTTTTTCTGAATTGTACCCTTCAATGTACCACAGCACAGTGTTCATCTCCCACTGCACAGAAAAAATAAACGACAGACAAGAAAAGAATTAAGGCCAATAGACAGAAAAACACCTGATCCCAAACCATCAAAACCGTGTTACCTACAGTTTTCATGGAAGACTTTGTGTTCTGTGTTTGAAAGTTAATCTCCCTGCCATTCCCTTGCTTCATCTTCTGCTTCTTTCTTCTCAATATCTTTCACTAATAACGTGTTTCTATGGTCTTTCCTCTAAACTGATTTTTCTCCTTTATACATATGAAGAATTTTAAGTTTCTTTCTTAATAACAGTAAAAATTTTCTCCCTTTCTAATGTGTATAAAGCTAAAGCCCTATTAGTATCCTGGTACAATGTACTGCTTATTTTTTTTTTAATGGTGCTGGAAAACTTGGCTTTCTACACGCCGAAAACTAAAACTTGACCCAGCTCTATCACCATGCACTAAGTTAAAGTCAAAATGGATTAAAGATCTAAACATTAAAACAGAAACACTCAATGTCCTGGAAGAGAAAGTAGGAGGAACTCTTGAAGACTTAGGAGTAGGTAAAGAGTTCATGAACAAACATATATTCCCACGGGAAGCACTTGAAAGAATCAACAACTGGGATCAACTCTTCTTAAGGAGCTTCTGTGTGGCAAAAGAAATTATCAACAGTGAAAAAACAACTCAGAAATTTTGAAAAAATCCTAACTAATAAGCAATCAGACAGAGGTCTACTGTCTAGAATACATAAAGAACTAAGATATAACAGGACCCTCAAATTTAAAGACCCAATTCAGAAATGGGCATCTGAGATGAATACACACTTCTCAGAGGACAAAATTAAAGAAGCAAATAAATATATGAAAAAATGCTCCACATCGCTAGTCATCCATGAAATGCAAATAAAAACAACACTGAGATACCATCTCACTCCAGAAAGAATGGCTATCATAAGGAAATCAACGAACAACAAATGCTGGAGAGGTTGTGGGGAAAAGGGAACACTTCTCCACTGCTGGTGGGAATGTAGACTGGTACAACCATTGTGGAGGTCACTGTGGAGACTCCTCGTTTTTATCTTTCTTCCATGTACTAGAGATCAGATTTAGCTCGGTTCATCATTTATAAGATGCTAATAATGTCTTTTCTCTCCCCATTCTCTTTGCAGTGACATCTTTGGCTACTCCTCCGTTGGAGAAGGCTAACCATGGGTTTGGCTCTTTTCCACAAGTGCCATCTGGATTGTCCCAGATCTTGTTTGTGGACTCCAGGCGGACTTGAATTGTAGGATCTAGGGAGGTATCAAGTTCATACCAAACATCTCATGTTACCGGCATATTTCATTCCTAAGTGGTTCCTTCTCATTCTTATATGTCCCTGTTTTTGAGAAAAGACCCTACCTTGCCTGCGAGAAGACTGAAGAGTCATACCTAATTCTTTTTTGTATCCCACACAACTAATTAAACACATTGTGTAAGTTGTATGTTTTTACCATCTTCCAAGGCAGATCCCTCTTCTTCAGAGGCCTAGCTGATGCCTCAGCTTATTTTTATACTCTTTCTTAGCATGTTTTTATCTCTTCAGAGCCATCATCTCACTTTCATGCAGTAATATATATTAACTTGTGAATGCTAACTTTAGCATCACTGACTTTTACCAACAATCTTTTCCTCATTTTCCTCAGGCTTGGATGAATACAGGTTGTGGCAAAGGGTCTCCTTTTTCTGCAAATACACTTTTCCTCTGCTCTCAAGCATTCTATATCTCCAAATTATTATTTGTGCTTCTCAAACATTACCATATTTAGATTGCCTTCTGTTGTTTCTCACTTAGTCCAATTTGAAAAAGATTTACTTTAGGCTGTCAAGATAGCTCAGTGGGCTAAGTGCCTGATTAGGCAAATGCAGGGTCCAGGGTTTGATCCCTGGTACTGCATGCCACCTCAGCCCAATCCTGGGGTGTGCTGACTTGCCATGAGACTGGGTGTGATGGTGCACACCTGTAATCCCAGTGCTGGGAAGGCTGAAACAAGAGGATCTCTATGAGTCTGAGCTGTGTAGTGAGACCCTGTACTAAATAAATACTTCTAATAATAATAAATACATCCTTTCATTAAAATAGCTCCCTCTTCATTTTTATCTGTGTCTCCTCCTTTTTTTTTAATCCTGTTGCCAACACTGTCATAATCCAAACTCAACACTGATGAAATGAGTTTTCACTCTGTATATTGCTTGTATATGAAGCCCATCCCTGTGATATTTATATATTTCTATTAATTTATCTCCTCTTTCATCAGAGACTACCATCTTTTTGAAAGTTGTAGCCTTTAACCTTGGCTCTTTCACTAGATGCACAATTTCTGGCACAAAATTAGACACCAAAATGCACAAAGACATTTAACTGTCAAATGACAAAATAGCCGATGATACCCAGGAACAGAATTCTGTTTGCATTTAAACACAGAAATGCTTATCTAATTATAGGCTTTTGTTCAAAATATCAGCAGTCTAACAATGCCTAATCCTCTCGTGTGTGTGTGTCCGTGTGTGTGTAAGATATCATTCCTCAATGTAAGCCTAAGAAATTTCTTTACAGATTAATTTATAACTATATTATGTAACCACTCTGAGGAATAAATAATTATTTTTTCTTTTTCATTTTGGATGTAATGAAATGTTCTACTTAGAGATGAGTAATTCTTAATAGCTGAGTAATTGTATAAAAATACCATATAGTTTTTATCCACTCCTCAGGTGATGGGCATTTTTATTGTTTCAGAGATTTAATCATGACAAATTGCGCTGCCATACACATGGGTACACATATATCACCGTGGGATATATATTTTCAGTTCTGTTGAAAAATGCGCAGATGGAAGTTGAATGGGACGTCCAATCTTATTTTTTGAGCAGTCTCCACACTGCCCTCCATAGTGTTTGTACTAGTCTACATTTCCTCCAACAGTGAAGGGTTCCTTTTTTCCCCATAGCTTCTCCAGCATTTTTTTTTTTTTTTTTTTTTATGGTGGAACCAGGGATTGAACTCAGGCCCTTGTGCTTGCCAGGGAAGCACTTATTCCACTGAGCCATCTCCCCGGCCCTTTCAGCATTTGTTATTAGTTGATTTCTTTATGATAGCCATTCCTTCTGGAGTGAGATGGTATCTCAGCATGGTTTTAATTTGCGTTTCTCAAATGACCAGCACTGTGGAACTTTTTTCACGTATTTATTTGCTTTATAGATAAATGTATGCAACTAGAAGCTATACTCATAAGTGGAATAAATCACACCTACATATATAAACACTGATTATATCCTTAGTGTATGAACTTTGAAGAATAAATAAAATCTGAAGGGTACATAGATATAGTGGAATGGAAAGAAACTGAACACAAGGAATAAATAAAGGAATTTGCAGAAAGGAGAAAAGATAGGAAATAAAGGAAGAAGAAAAAGTCATGGAAGGACGTATACAGGAGAGATGAGATGATTGTACTACTAATTTCTATCAAGTTTTTTGAAAGTAGCACGTAATGTTTAAAATTTTTACTTCGACTCACTTTATATGGTAATATCTATAATCTGAGAAAATACATTAAGGACTTCAATGAGCAATATTAAAAACTGCAGTTGAATACCTTTCATTTCATTTTTTTAATGTATAGCATTTCTAATATCTTAATTATTATTTTTATTAATTTTATTGAGAAAGAAATAGCAATGGGACAGTTTCAAAACAGGTTAGTAGGACAGTTACAAAAATTAATGCAATGTATATTTTTGTCTTTGTAGTAGATATAATTATTGTTGTACTCTTTAAATGTATTACAAAATAAACAGTGAAATGGATAAGAAACAAAATTAAGGTTTAATAAAAGGAAGAGTTAATTTTTAATTATTTGACCAATTTTGCATACCTATATCTGGTAATCTGAACAATAAATTTGACAATAACATAACTTTAATTTTCTATTCTTGTTTTGAAATTCTGTACCATTCTCATTGTTGTATATTGTTATGTTTCTGCCTCTGTTTTTGTCATTTGTTTTTGTGCTTGCTTTTCCTCTTTAAAATTAAAAAAAACGTAAATTAAATACAATTTTTAAAAAATAGAGAAGACTCCAGAACTGTAGACAAAGGTTCACGTCTCTCTGTAATTTAGTTGTTCTGGTTTTGGAAAATATACTGATCTCTTTGGACTTTAGTTTCATACCCTAAACTGAAAACACACTAGTCATCTGTAGTGATTAGATGACATCGTGTCTGTCAAAGTTTCTGGAACTCAGCATGTAGTGGGAGGAGGTTTACCTCCTCAGTTGAAAGTGTGCAATATTCCTGTCTGCATCTGCTAGGTATGAAAATTCTGTCATCTATCTCTTACCCAGCTAATGAGAATTTTGCTAGTGAATAATCCAGGCAGGATTGTAAGGAATGCGGTCTCATTATTAGTGAGTGCATAATTTCTGGGATGCTGTATATTGTACGTATTTCCTGGGATGGATCTGTAGTTATCACTGATCACTGCTGGTGCTGCTCTTTTTGAGTCATGAGCAAAGAGAGTGACTTTCCTTGTTGTGTGTCAAGCCTGACTACACGGGTGTCACCTGGGCTAGCTATGTCACATGATCATGCCTGCATCTCTCCTAAGTCACCATGGAGGCTCACTCACTTGAGTGCACCATAATCCCTTCCTCCAAGGACAACACTGGTCCTCCCCCAGCACCACAAAAACCCAGGTAGAGTAATTCTCTGTGTAAAGCAAGAGGTCTTGGGAGGCAAAGTCAGTGGATGCAAATAATGCTTTTCTTTCTTTGTTGAGAGGAGATATGAGCTGATAAAATGAAAAGCCTGGGTACCTGTTTTGCAACAGTCTAATTGCTAATTCTTTCTCACTAAAATTAATATTATTAAATAAATAAAGAAGAGACAATAAAAAATGCAATGCCTATGTGTAAAAAACTGGAGTTTTGTTTTCTTATAGCTTTTAAGTTCTATAGTTTCCTGGTAGTTACAGTCTGGCTAATTCAGTACTAAAGTGATTATATTATAAAGTGAAACAAACCAGACACACATGTGCAAATATTGTATAGTCTCCCTAATATATGAAATCAAAAGAAGAAATACAAATAGAAAGATATAACAACAACTAAAAAATTTAGTCAGGGTAAACTGAACTGCATATGTCACAGGGTAATAATCAGCTTCTCTTCAGGATGGCTAACAACCTAAGTTTGCAGATCAAAAATTGGAGAAATGGAAGGGCTGAAAAGTCAGCCAACATTTTGACCCTAGCCTTTGAAGGTCAGTGAAGACTCAGGACATAGGAGAACCTGTACTGTAACATTATGAAATGCAGTTGTGTCCCAAATTTTATGATCAGGTAGATTACGGGGCCACAGAAGAAACTGATCAGTTATGTAGAGTGTGCCTAAAGAAAGTCACAGGGAGAGTTAACATTCTCTCAGGCTTTCACAAAGAGCAAACTGGTTAAGCAATGGCTGAGACCCATCCACATGGCTGACACTGACAAAGGATCTACAGAGTGAGGTACAAGGTTACAGGATAAACTCTGAGGGGACTTGACTGACCTCATCAGATACGAAAGTTATATTTTTTGTGATATAGGTCTTGCTTTATCTTGGTCTTAACCATCCAGCAGAAAAGTATAAAAACAAGGTATATAAAATAAGAGCATAATAATAAGCTGAGCTGTAAATGGCTCTAGTCAACAACTTCTTCGGAAAACTCACTATTATTACAGACTGCTGGACTATGTTGGATTGTTCCACTGAATTCAAGCACCCACAATAATTGAATGACAATAGAATACCCATTGCTAACAGGACTAAACCAAAAAAAGTGGATACAAAGGAAGGACCATTCTGTGTTTGTATAAACAGTACAGTTAGGATAAATATGCAGTACTTTTGCATATTTCTATGAGAAGAAAGATTTGCACTAATAGTGTTTGAGCTGGATATCCTGTTTCTTGTACTATGGATAATCACTGGGAAGATAATAATGTAAAAAGTATTAATTATTGAAACTGTACTATAATTCAGTTTTTAAAAAGGTAAACAGCTACATTCTCTTAATTCATTGATTAGAGGCATCTAATAGTGTTTGTAGATAGAGTATCATGTACTCACCTTGTACAACGAAAAGTCACTACGAAAACATTGTGCAATGCATTAAAAAAAGCAATTACATAAAAAATGAAGTAAAAGCAACTTTTTATTGATAATGAACTTTGTTATAAGCCATACCATTTATCACATTTAATGTCATCAGTGATACTAAAACAGATGGCATTCAAATCTGCTTAATTCTCTTGAGAACATACTTTAAAGTAGAAGGGGAAAATCTCAGGACTCATTCAAAATTCGTACATAAAATGAAGATTGTGTATTATTTTTCATTTCACTCATTTTTTTCTAGATTCTTATAATTGTTAACTTTTGTTTTAAAAAAAGACATATGGACTTTGATAATTAATTTCAACAATTTGATAGCATACTTCCCAATAACAGTAACTAATTATCAAGAAAAGAATATAATATGTCAGAAATCTAAAATGGCATGTCTCCTGATATAAACAGTTCAAACTTACCCCTGTAATAAATTGCTTCAGAGCAACAGTTTCCACTAGAAGAATATAACAAGGTTATCAAAACTTTAAAAAGGAAAATGAATTAAGTTATTCATCCACAATAAATTTGATATCCTAAATGCCAAATAATAAATGATAAATACTGTACAATAGTGGTACTATTGAGAAAATATATTAGAAATTTTTTTAAAATCATGGATCCTCAATTATGTATACATTATTGAATACATTTTATAAAAAATAATGATAAAATTGAAAATGAAAATGTGTTTGAAAGCTGCCAAATACTTAGAAATATGAAGACACCAACCAGGGAGTGATAGATTATAAGATTTCAAGGGTTTTATTCTATGTATTGAAAACTTAATATAAACTTTAGGAGAGCCTTAGGTGAGGATAATGCATAATGACCCATTTAAAAAGATGGAATTGTTTATCTTTAAAGGTTTGTGCTCCCTTGTGAGACACTGACTGGCTAGCTGTAGATTAAAATGATCAAGCAGTTTACCAGAGAGGAAGAAGGCCTTGGGCAACCACTCACCTTACCGTGTGCAAACCTGTTCTTACAAAATTAAAGACAGAATGAGTTGCATTGAACTCTGGTCCCTTTTGCTTTGTTTCTTTTATCTTATCTGTTCAGGAACACAAGAAGCGATGTTATATGAACGCATTAAGGTTGATTTCATTTGTGATTTGAGGAATATCCATATTACAGATTATTAAATTAATGGCAATCTAACCTTAAAAGCACCTCTATCCGCTGAAAGAGCAGCACTTCATCACCTGTTTTGATTCATTAATGTATCATTTAACTTGGTATGACACATGTTCAGCAGTTATAATTACATTATGGTCTTCCTATTACATCTGCTCGGTTCCAAGTTTCTGTCACCACTAGTCCAATTTTCAACATAGAGCAATCCACTGCACTCTTTCCTTATTAGTGTCATCTTTAATGTAGCAGAGAGGCTGAACCATTACTTGGCACTGAGAGTTTAACAGCAATTAACCCCTGCTCTATCCTCAGGGAGAAGTACATCAGCAACTTGCCAAAACACTGTAAACAAGCTGGCCAAGATCAATGTGCAACCACGCTGGCTGCAGAGCACCTAGCGTATCCATTTAGGATTGATATATATGGAAAACAAAGTAAACGGTTTGCATGAAATTAACCTGCGTTCCTCCTCCACTCTACATGGATCTACTTCCTCCCAAGGTTAGGTATGTGGTTCAAAAACCGAAAGTACATCATGCTTATGGTCTGCCCATACGGTGAATGTTTATTCAGCTTTGTGGCCATATAGAAATAATTATTGCATTGATTATTTCACCCAGTTTATTGTAAGTTGGGGAAATGAAAGGTGTAAAAAGAGCACTCACCAAATCTGAAGCTCAGCTTCAAATAGCAAATAACACAATGAACTCAAATTTGAGATTTTCTTTACCTGTCCAAATATTCAGTTGACTAACAAAAGAAACATAGATCTGTACACATCCATATTAGGCAATGCTTAGTCAGATGAGCTCAGGACTCATCAGGGCTAATTGCACACACCCAAAAGAATCCACAGATCATATGTAGAAAGAAATGCATTATTGCCTGATATTTTCTGCATCCTTTCTGTCATGGTTTGTAGCTGCAGAAAGCATCAATGCAAAGACTCATATCTTAATACTGCATTGTACTGAAAGTGAAAGAAGTATAATACTGGGATCCATCTGTGCATCAATATAAGAAATGTAAGAGTATTTATAGCACAATTGTGCACTGAAGTCAAAGATGTAGCTTTTCATGTCATTTCAGTACCTGAACAGAAGAGGTTGGACAGAGCAGTGTCACAGCTCTAAAAGCACCATTTACTTATTTTTTTTTGAATTTCTTAAAAATGACATTCATTTGCTTAGAATATTATTTTAACCTAATCACCTCTTTCAGTATTATAACATCAAACCTCATGTTGCATGGTAATCTGATCTTAAGTTAGTAGTGAAAACAAGAAACAAAAACAGTTGCAAAATTTTCTTGGTAGACAGTTATTCATATAATTCTGTCCTGTCCATCTTTCTTTTCAAAGATGTTAGACTTTGATATATGGAATTGATCTCCAAAAGGTGATTGTTTACATTTTGAATTACATGCCTGTAATCCAAGTGCCAGAGAGGCTGAGACAGGAGAATCACTAGGAGTTTGAGCTGTACAGAGAGACCTTGTGCTAAACAAAAAAGAAAGGAAGAAAATCAGAAAGACAGACAGACAGCAGGCAAGAAAGAAAGCATTGGAGAGGAAAAATTGTTAGGGAGCTGTTGCTTTCTCCTGGGTACTGTTGGCTCTCACAGAGGAGCTTGTCATGCCGGCTTTCCTGATGAACTTGGCTGTATTCATTCCTGGAGGAGTGCAGGACCTTGTGGTCTCTGAGCATGGCTGTGCTACCTTTCAGGGAAGCTCTGATTCCCAGTGTACATCCTTGATATAGACTTGTAGGAGATACTGTTGTGGGCTAGGGCCCCGCAGTTGGATTTTAAGGGGCATTGTTGCAGGCTCTAGGTCTTTAGCTGGACTCATGCAGACATTGCCAAGGGATCCGGGCCCTCAGCTGACTCTGTGAGTCTGCAGTATGTGGAGAGATTTCCTGTAGTCTCTGTATGTGACTGTTTGGTTGACTGTTATAAAGTAAACCTGTAAATTATGTGTCCTCTATAGTACTGTTCTTGCAAATCTTGACTACTGCAGACAGCATCCCATTTTATCCTTAGACCTTACCATATATGCACTAATAATCTATATTAGTTGTAGTCAAAACATGTATCTGAAATTTAGGTATCAATCATTATCTTTGGCCTATATAAAGTCCCTCCAATCCTTTACTGGAATATAGAAATAGTAGATAGGCTTTCAGCTTTCACTCCTATCTCCCTAATTTTTTTGCTCTGCATAGCCACCAAAATAAATAATATTACATCACTCTTCTCAGTAACACTTGTAGGGTAAAACCTTGTTTTTTTTTTTTTTTTTTTTTTTTTCAGGTAGCAAAACCAGGCTTTATTTTAGAAAAGACAACCGGATTGATTTTTGCTGGGGAGCATAGGCCAGAAGGGGTCCCCCAAGTAGTAACGTCCCCCAAGGATGGGCTGAGGGCTAAGCTGAGCCTCAGGTGGGTGTCTTGCTTCCAGTGCTCCCTGGTACATCTGTCTTCTCATGGGCTCTAGGGCAGCTGCGGGGAGAGGTGTGGACTGGGAGAGGCTGCTGTGGCCCATTCACTTGGGCAGGACATCAGAGGTCTCAGATACCAGCTCCATGTTGTGAGTCTTGGTCTTCACAATCGTAGAAGACTTGGTGCAGGTGAGCCAGGGCTGTGGAAGCTCCCAAAGCCAGGGCGTGTGAGTCTCCCACAGGGTGGGCATACCACTCCTGCATAGCCATTAGTGGTCTTCATGTAGATGCTCAGTTTCTGCATGCCAGCCTCCAGCCTGTTCTCCTCACCCTCCAGTCTTATGAGAAGTGGTGATCTTGATGTTCAGGGACAGCTTGATGTTTGTGAGCTCCTGGTACTCCAACAGCTACCAGGACAAGTCCTGCTTGGCCTTCTGCAGGCAGCCTCCGGTTGGGTCAGCTTGACTTTGGCATCCTTAGTGGCCGTTTCCCCACAGTGCACAGCATTAAATAAAACCTATAAACCTAATAAGCCTTTGGAATAAAACAAGAGTTTTCCCCCAAAACTATGGTGTCTTATGTGATTTGCCCTTGTCTTCAAACTTTCAAATTTCTTTCTTTCTAGATAAAATGTGTTTCAATTCTTGCCATTCTTTTTATTCACTAGCAACTTTTCGTCATGTGAAACTATTTTTACTAAAAATGTTATAGATTTGGCGGGGGCATTAGCAAATGCCATATGAAGTTACTGGGAAGCTTATAAACAATAAGACCAAAATGGCCATGGTTTTGAAAGTTAGAAAGTGCCATCAGTGTCCCGGGACATTCAGGGACTGGGGATGATAATTTTTTGTTTCATAAATGTTGGATTGTAGCTGTGTCCTCAACTGGTAGAAGGGGCTAGATGACTTCCTAAGGCCTCTTTTATAAAAATATTAATTCCTTTTATAATAGAATAACCTATACTCATTATGAACTAAACACATAATACTACAAAATTATTGATAAGCATCAAAATTATAATTATCTGGCAGAAGCAAACATTCAGGCCATAATAACGTTGATCTTCCCCATTGCCAGGGTTTTTCTTTTGTTTTTTCATCCTAACTTGGATATTTAAGTAAAAAATTTATCTTTATATCTCATTCTTTTTATGACTCATTGATTTTACTTAATATAGAATACATCAGTATTACCTATACACAAAGGCTTTTGTCAGCCATCATTCTGCAATGTGTCTTCCTAATTCTGTTTCAGTGAATATATTTAGATATTTGCATTTATGTATTTTACATACTTCATCTTGCTGGAATCATATGAACATTGGGAAACCATATACTACCACGTGTCTTCTTAATATATCATTTCCTGTTATTTATTGTCATGTGTTTTGGTTATAATATCTGAAATAAACTGCTTTTGACCTTCTTTATGATATATCTGTGTGGGATTTGCATTATTCACCAATAATCACTGAGATATTACCAAAAAATTATATTTAAAGCATATTTTAGATGATATAATAAGTTAATTTTTTTTTCAGAACCAGGGATAAAACTTGCTTTTACTTTTGTTTTTTTGCAGAACCGGGGATTGAACTCAGGCCCTTGCGCTTGCCAGGGAAGTGCTTATTCCACTGAGCCATCTCCCAAGCCAGGGATAGAACTTGCTAAGGAAGCACTTATTCCACTGAGCTATCTCCCTGGCCAATAAATTAATTTTTAATTAATATAAAGTTTCTTCCCCAGAAGTAGAGCTGTGTTGTTTATAACACAGAGAAAATACTACTGTCTAATGACATAAATAGATATGGAAGTCTCCAAACACTGTCAGTATTCAGCAAAAGTGTTTTCTCAAGCTGCAGTATTGTTGTATGCAATTTAGAAATTGTTAGAAGTTCACACATGAAAGAAATAAATAGCTTAAGAAAATTAAATGGGAAGCATATTTTGGTGGTTCACCAGAACCACCAAAAGAAAAAAGACAGAAAGAAAAAGAAGAAGAAGAAATATTCAAAACCAAACAGTTTAAAAGATAAAGATCTATGAATGAATCTGTCTTAAATTCCAGTATCACTCAGTAATATATTTCACTATAATTTGTAAATATATAGAGGAATTTTGAAGCTGCACATTTTGGGATAATATTTTTAATTATTATTTTTTTCATGCTACTGGGTGCTCAACAGGCAAGCGCTTATTCTGCTGACTTATCTCTCTGGCCCTTGGGGTAATATTTTTAAGTAATTATCACTTCAGTAATCAACAATTGCCAAATTCAATTATTAAGCCATACATATGCATATGTATATATGCATATATATATATATATATATGCATATATATATATATGTTTATGGCAGGACAATTGCCTTGAATTACTTAGCATGAACATTTAATTGCAGCTTAGCTCTACATATTACATTAAGCTGCTTCTTAAATATTCCCTTTAATAGGTACAGACATTCTATAACAGTTTAAATACCAATACTCTTCATATTAACTCAGATTCTTGTGTTCCTCTGGCTAGTGCAGTCACCAGGTTCTAGGTGTTTCAATGCATAGGGGAATGGGCAAACCACCTGGATTCTGCTTACCAAGCTCATTCCCAGGGTCCTGAGCACTTCCACAAGGTTGCCTGTCCTGTGACGTAGTAGGATGGGCTGAGCGAAATGGGTTCTTTTAGTCAAGCTAATGGCTTCCTGCCTTTAATTTTTCTATCCTGCTCATACACATTAGTTTGGATGAGAAAAATTGGTGAGTAGATTATTTATTCAAGGGACATTGTTGTTGTTAACCAGAAAAATGAATCTGTAGTAGATTAGAGTGTCATGGGCCTTTGATCCTTTTAAAATTTTTTAATGCATTAATTGGGTTATGAACTGGACTTAAAGAAATAGATAATTTAATAAAAGTGTTTAATGTTCTGGAGCACTATGCCTGAATAGTTGCAGAAGATGGGCGAAGGGCAGAGTGGAAGAGCTTGTCTTTAAAGTGTGGTTAGGTCTTCTAAACTATGAAAAAGGTGTCATATATCAGATAAAGATATAGAAATGGTGAGAACTTGTGGATATCATCATTCCACTAATGAGTGCCTCTCTCTTTTTTTCAGTGACATAGAGAAAGTAAGATTTCAAATGCAAGCCAATAGGGAGAGAGCATGTTCCAAGTCTGAGAAAAATCAGGAGTGCTTCATGTCATGGTTGAGTATCAGCAGCCACACTTCAGTCTTCCAGAAATGTCAGTTAGCTATTATTTGGATAACAAAATAAGAAACAGTTTTGGCAATTTGTCTCCCTTATTACATTTATGTGTCATTATTAAGATTCTCTATCACCTATAATGTTTAGTTTTATTCAAATAATTTGGAATATAAAATGTCAATCCATTTTCTGGTATGCTAGTTATATTATCGTACCTATCTAGAGCAATACTTGGGAAGAAAATGCTTCTTCTTTGAAGACATTGTGGTTTGTCCAGGTTGAAATATAGTAACAAGAAATGCTACACAGCCTTCTTTCAGACTCATACTCAGATATTCAGTCCCTGCCTAACTCTCCAACTGGATTAGCAACTCATATTTCCCTATTATTACCACTAGCCAAGCAACTAATCTGAAGGGAGGAAAAATATATTGCTAAGTCTTGGTTACACACATGAACACGCACACAATTCAGTTGGCAACAGATTTAAACTCTGCCCAGGCTTTCAGATAAACATCTCCAAGTCAAAAGCCATAGCTGCCAAGGGCTGTTCTGATGCCAAGGTAATTACCTGACACTGAAAACCTGTGATGATTGGACCAAGGAAGTCTTCTTTAGCTGTAGGGACCCCTCACACAGAGGCAAGTCACAGTCAGGAAAGGAATGTTGACAAAAAGAAGAAATGAGGCAATTCCTTTTTATTATTTGTTTCCTTAATGAAAAACAATCTAAGTTTAGTTCTTCAGAAGTTGAACCATCATTGTGAAAGAGAAATATTAAAAACCATGTGTTTTATAAGAGGAAGGAGAGAACAAGTGCTCAGGGTTCTGCTGCTCCTCGAGCATGGTATTCAGCTGCTGGCTTGTCATCCGCCTATCTTGGCTTCTCAGAGGCACGAAGTCAAAGCCAGATTCCAACTTAACAAGCCTGAGCCTCTTCCAGTGGAACTCTCCTGATACATAAGAAGAGTCCTTTGTCTGTCCCAGAGTAGAAGACACGTCTTTATTATGTATATGAAAGATAAGAAGGCAGGAAAGGTGAAATTACCACTAAGTTAATTGAATTGATACTCCTCTTACCAGATGGTCAATCTCCATTGAAAAATGAGTATAATTTATGTATACATGCATTATTTGAGTATTTAATAATCATTTATTAGAGATGAGATGAAACAAAAAACACTTTTAAAAAATCAGGAAAAATTCTTAAGCATTGAGGACAAACAAGAGTAAGGATTTTAATTCACACAAACAAATGTTGAAGAAGCAAAATCCAAACAAACACAAGAAGATGATATCAATTTTCAAGGTCTCTATGATGCTTTTAATAATTAATAGTTTACGCCCTTGTTACTAGTTGAGAAGATTTTTTCTTTTTTAAAGAATGTGTTAAAAATGAATTATTGACATGATATAACACATTATACTTTTTAAGTAAAAAATCTTATTTCTAATTGAAAGTTGGCATCCTGCCTTTCACTAAACTTGACTTCAAAAGCAACAGCTGGGAAAGCCTCTTTTTAGTTCATAATTGCTGTAGTATGTAAACCAACTTTTATTTTTTTTTCCTTTCATAAGGCTCTTGTCTAGTTGAGGATGAGATCAAAGCACAAGATGTGGAAAGGAAATTATGGCCCCAACCATAAATATGAAATTTAGTAAAGTACCATAAGAAGCCTCAAAGAATAAATTTATAACAGATTTTTTTATTAAATAAAACATTGTTAAGAATCATGCTGAGCAATTAGAATTTACTTGTGGACAGCTTTTGTACAACATATCTTATATTCCAAAAGACTTACACAATTAGAAAGGCAAATTATGTAGATGATTTCAATTATCTTCTAACAATCAGTCTACTTAAGGTATGGAGAAAGAAGAGAAAAAGGAAGATGTCTTCATTTTAGCTCTGGAGTACTTGGCTTGGAGACTGACTGCTGTTCTTCCTACGCTTTTTATTTAGCTGCAAATCCTTAATCCAAAATTTCCCTCTACAACTGTAAAGCCCCTCAAAATAAATAGGCACTTGTTACGCTGCTCTATGCAACATGAAATAGCTTTGAGAGTCATTTATTTCTAAAAGTGGGAATGGGGTTGCTAACCAAGAAAGACAATGTATTCTTCATTCATATAAAGTAAAAACAGCTATCTTTTGGAGCCCCACGTATTTATAATAATTTAATAGTGCTCGCTTCGGCAGCACATATTATATTGAAAAAGCAACTGTAAAAACAGATTAATTTATATTCTTTCTTACCTGACCTACACTTAGACACCTTTCCAGATGACTGGATCGTTCATTAACTAACGCAGTAGTAAATAACACTCTTACTTCAAGTAAATGAAAAACTACTTTTTAAATTATCATGCTTTAAGCTAGATGTGGTGGCATACATCTGTAATCCAAACATTCAAAAGGTGGGGGCAGGAAGATTGCCTGAGTTTGAGGCCAACCTGAACTATACAGTGAGCTGAAGGCCAGCCTAAAGTACATAGCAAGACCCTGTCCACAAAGGCACAGACAGATAGATACATATATACAAACATACATACAAAGATTGATAACATACATAGATAGGTAGATAAAATATTGTGATATATATATAATTTAGTACAGAGTCTACAGGGTCTCATTATGTAGATCGGACTCAGAGTGATCCTCCTGTTTTCAGCCTCCCAAGTACTGGGATTACAGACGCAGACCACCAAGCCCAGTCTTGATTGCCATTTTAGCACTGGGGGCAGGTCTGGCACAGATTCTGAGAATGGAACCCAGCTGCTGCGCTCTGCCTAAGCAGGTTTTTTAGTCCGCTACCTGGATGGCCCTAAAATCCATAATTTTTATCCTGCATTTTTTTCTTCTTAACTTTTCTTAGGATGTTTTGTTTTGTTTTTTGAGATCGCTGTGCAGTTTAGGCTGGCCTTGAGTTCACTATGTAGCCCAAGCTGGTCTTGAACTTCTGATGGTTCTCCTGCCTTAGCCTCCCAAGTGCTAGAATTGCAGGCATGCACCTCCATTATTCCAGGGATCATTTAACTTTTATATTTTGTACTGGGTAAAATGCAAAGAAAATAAAACAAAGAAATAAGAACCTGAATTGTTTTCATATGGAAACATAGTAGAATAAAAGCACTTGTGATATAAATTTCAGCATGTGAAAAGTATTTTAGGAATTACCCTAGTAAATATCTGTAGAAAATTAGAAAAAATACTCTCTACAGTGTAAGAATAAGACTATCACATTATAAACAAAAGTAAAAGCCCTTCATTCTTCATTAAAATCATAAAGTACTATAGCAGTCTGGTACAGCAATACTAGCAGTTAATAATTTCTGATGCATCTATAGACCCTAATGATATAGGGGAATGAAACTCCCAACATGAAGATACCTGGACTGAGTTCATGTTGTCTAAACTGAAGAATGAATTCTAGGAACAACAGAGGTTAAAAGGAGAGTGTATTTATTGGGAGAAAGAAATCTGTCCAAGAGAGGGACATAAGGTGAACACAAGCGGGGAGCCTTCAAACCTACCTTCTCCAGGGATTTTTAAAGAGCAAAACCATGTGGTGAGGCACGTCTAAGGTAGAGACCCCAGGAACTCCTTTAGGTGGGCATGAGGTGGGACAAAACTATGGTCAACCATGAAGATTACAAGCAGAAGGGCTGGCCAAATAGCTCAGTAGATTAAAGTGCCTACAAACAGGTGCAGGGGCTGGGCGTTCGATCCCCAGGCCTGCCTTGCCACCCCCCAGAGCATGCTCAGATGGCAATTGAGACTGGACATGGTGGCAGACATCTGTAATCCCAGCTCTTGGGAGGCTGTAAACAGGCAGATCACAAGTCCAATCTAGGGGTGAGACCCTGAACACCCTGTAGACCCTTCTTTAAATACAAAACAAACAAACAAAAAAAAAAGATTACAAGCAGAATTGCTCAGGTAAAACTGATCAAATCCAGGACCAAATGGGAAAGTGAGTCACACAGCAAGAAGGCATGAATATAGAGTGGGGCATAGAACTGGGACATTCCCTGTAGGGGATTGGGTCAGTGACTCTCTGTCTCCCAGGTGATTGATGCCCATTTAGAACATCAATCCCTGATTGATTCCCATTCCTAGAGAAGTATGTGGCTGCATTTGTTTACTCCTTTGTCTGGCTCACAGCAGGGGCATCTGTTTCTCCCAAAGTTGAAACGTCATCTTGTCTTCCATACTGTCTCACTGAGGGCTCAACCTTGTCTGGCTGCCTATAATATTTCTATCTAACTCAATGTTAATCCTATTACTAAGAGGTCTTCTTTGTGAGGATTTACTGAGCAGGGATTCAGTTCTCTTAACTTAGGTAAGATATGAAAATATCCAGAATTTAGAAATATGGAAAAAATAAGAGGTTATGTGTTCACTATATTGACGATGGCTTTTTATAAGTACTATGTTTATATTATAAATATTAATATTACAGGTATAATTTGGCTGATTTTTAGATATTCTCAGGAAGATGGGGAAAATAAAAATGCTAATTCTGATACAACTGCACTGGCAAACATTTAATGAATAAACAAAAACAATATTGACATATTATTCCATCCTAAAGGTTACAAAATGCACTATTTCATAATTTGCATAATTACTGCTCATCTTTAGGCAAGTGGCACTATTTTAAATAAATTATCATTAAAATTGGGAATTGTAATAAAGTGAGAGGTGTGTTTAATTTTAATTCTTACATATTCATTTTCTTCATATAGATAATAGAATGTTTTTCAATACAGTGCGAAACTGGATAAACCCAAAGAAACACACATTTTCAAGATGGATTTAATAAGACATATTGAAAAAATATTTTTAGAAGTTAAATTTATACAAGGTCCAGTCTAAATTAATTATCTATATACTTGGAAGTCATATAGCCAGTATCAGATCTACATTCTACTTTCCTAAAATTTGATATTTACTTACAGTTTATGTGGGGAAGGACTAATTTATGAAGACTATGGCACAATATGGAAGAGAAACAAAATCTTCAACTGACCCTGGATACAGGAAAATTCTATTTCACTGCAGAGTTCTGCTTGACTTTAAATGTTCTGCTACCTTATACTAGCTTTGTGGCTCAAAAACTAACTCTGTCCTTATAATGATAGGCTCCAGCCCCAATACAAATGACTAAATCTTCATGGCCTTAATTCAACATGGCTGAATCCCCAAACAACAGCTTATCTTCCGAATAACCATTTCCTCTTTGTTTTCCACTCCAGCCCTGGATACAACTTCCTGTAACACTCACTGCCCACAAAATGGAGCCCCTAAGCAGCTCACTGAATCTGCTCCTCAAGCTCCACCCCTAGCAAGTCCATGAAGTCTTCTCCACCCTGTCAGAGGATGCGCCCTCCTCCCTGCCCGCAGTCCTCTCAGTGTCTTTGGAGTTCATAAAGGCTCCCTCCACCTTATTTCTGCTTCCTTGCTGTGACACCGCCAAAAACCCCTAAAACATATATTTTAGTTTCTTTTTCTAAAATCTGGGATTAATAAGAATATTATGGTTTTGTTAAGATGTAAAATCAGACATTTGGGGATAGGATAGCTTATAACACACAAAATTCATTATAGACAATCCTTCTCGTGTGTCGCAATTTTTCTCAGCTTAAAAAGGTCATATATATTGTCAGAAAATATTAGCAACAATTTATGATACACATAGAATATCACTACCTCTAAATCAAACACAATGCATGTTAAAAATTTTTTTTACACTGCTATCACAAACGCATTCCCACATCATGCAGTGAAAGTAAATGCTGGTGGGTTTTAAGTGTTCCTTCATGAAAACTACTTATTTTTGAGAGCAGAAAATCACAGGGTTTGGGGAGACAGCTTAATAGAATAAGGGCCTGCCTGGCAAGTGCAGGGTTCTGAGTTCAATCCCTAGTACTGAAAAAAAGAAAGGAAAGAAAGAAAGAAGGAAAGGAAGGAAGGAAGGAAGAAAAAAATCAGAAACAAAAACAAAACTTGATTAGATGTTAAAATTATAATTTAAATATAGGGTTTTTTTTTCCCTCACTTGCATGTCAGAACTACTCAATTCTAGATTATTGTGCTTAATAATCACTCAAACCATTGTTATTCTAAACAGATTTGATCCAAAGGTTTATATGTTAAGCAGGCATAATAAAGCAAGAAGGTATTCTGGATAAAGACTTTCCTAAAGGAATTGTTTTATATACTGCCTACAGGTAGCTGCTAAGTGTTTCTGCAAAGCAACCCTTAAATATGAGCATGGGAAGGGTTTGTTGTTCTGAGTGCCTACACTTTGGAAAACTGTACTGAGGTGGTTTCCAGTTGTGCAAACACAAAACGCAAACCAAGGGCCCCATAACCCCTATGTACCCTCGTACCCTCCCAAGTAAGATGGGCAGGTAAACACGGAAGGCTGTGATGATGAGGGTTTGTATCCCTAACACATTCTTTCCCAGGTTAAGTTGCTAGGTTAATTCATCCCTTGGTGCTCATTCTTAAACTTCCTTTAATTGGCAATTGAGAGGTATTTCAGCAGACAGGCATGCTGCAGAGACCCTAAAGACAACAAAAGGGGAAAAGTTAACAAGGGGTTCTGAGGCTCTGCGACAAGGGTGACAAGGTTTGTTAAGCAGGAATAAAGGAGATGAGCATTGCAGGAGGTATTATGGATTGGCAGCCTTTTCACAAAGGTCAGCAGCTTCCTTTTATAATTGCTTCCATCCATTTCAATGCAGTTTGTTAGAACACTCTCAGGCCAGAAGCCTGAGTCTAAAGGCACTCTAGTTACCTTCCTTCCCGTTAACAGTATCTCTTTTATTCAAAATAGCTTTGCTTTTCGCATGCTTAAAAAGGCCACCATACAGAAATCAGATTTTTCAAATTTAGCTTAGAATTCTTTTCTATAACTTTAGTATATTTTGTCTGAGTTCTTTGAAGAAATCAAGATGACGATGGTCCATCGTGAAAATTCACTGTACATTTTACCTCCTTAAAACACTTTTGGCGCAGTCAGCATAATCATTTGCATTTTGGAATATAAAAGTGGCCAAATATCCATGAAGTTGGAATAATATCAAATTTCTTAGGGCTTTATATTTCTCTTGCATCTTCTCTTTTCTTTCTATCTTTTTATCTGTGGTCTTGCCTTTTCCTTAATTGGCCAAACTTGATCCAATTTAAATTAACCACAGGTGCAGCTACAGGTAATAACTCCTTAGGCAGTTCTGCTACTGCTATTGTTTTTATTTTATGATGCTGTGAACTCAAGTTCTTAACACTGAGCTCTATCACTCTTCATTTTTTCATTTTGAGGCAAAATCTGAGTGGCCCAAGTTGGGCTCAAACTTGCTATGTTCTTGGTACACTTGGGATATTTGTTTCTAAATTTTTTGTTTTAGGGTCACCACCCTGATATTGGAGGATACAGGACAGGATTAGGAAAGTTATATTAAGCAAGCACCCCTGCCTCCTGCATGACTGTTAACGACTTTAAGGCAGAAGTTTTCTGAAAAGTTAGAATACAGAAATCTCCAAGATACCAAGGAAAATACGTGGAAAACATTTATTGTATTGTACATTGTTGAGTTTAATAATTGTTATGTCTTTTTGAATAGGCCTTGAACTGCTAAACAGTTCAGGTTGGCCTCGAACATATGGCAAGCCTCTTGTCCCAACCTCTCGAGTGCTGAGATTAATGTTTATTGAAGTACAAGTATTCCTTAATGTTTTGGTAAATGTCTTCTAAGTCCTTATGTCATAACTTCCTGGTCGGCTTTCTCTCACTGTGCCAAAATATCTGAGCTAATCAACAGGAGAAAGTAAGGTTTGTCCTTTGGGACAAATAAAAGATAGGAGAGAAATAAGAGAGCTTTATTGCTCCACCAGAGAAAAACCAGCAACCAGTCAGACCTAGCAAGCTGGGGCTTGGGAGGTGGGCAGAGGACCATTTGGTAGCTGATTAGGACTAGCAGGATGAGGTCTTGGGAGCTGATTGGGAGATTGCTGGTGCATGCGTAAAACAAAAATGGAAGTCCATAGTTAAGCAGAGGGAAGCTGTATGGAAGTCAGGAGTCAGACTAGGAACAGCACGTGGTTAATCTAGGGATCATCCTAGATGATCTGAGGCCATTATGACTTGAGGACCACTGCAAGGATGTAGACCCATCAGTGAAAAGACTTTTTTTGGTACTACCAGAGGTTCAGTCCATGGTTGCTTGGCTCCATTACTCTGGATGTTCACAAAGCAGAGCATCCTGGTGAGGAGCATAGGGCCAAGCAAAGCTGTGCACCTCATGGCTACTGAGAAGCATAAAATAAGTAAAAGGAGCCATAATCTTAATATACCTTTCAAGGGCATGTGCACAGTGATCCGATTTCTTTCCCTTAATCATGACCTCTTAAATGTTCTATGACTTCCCAGTATAACCACAGGCTAGGAACCAGTTCTTTTACCATATGGCGTATGAGGGACATTCAAGATGCAAATGATAATAAATTGGATGGTTCTGCTAATACTGGATGTCTATCGTGGCAATTAAGACACCATTCAAGAAACTAAAGAGTAAAAAGCCTAAGTATATGGTACATTATTTTCCTGGAAATAAATAGTGATAACAATAAAATCTAATGGTAACTATAAGACTATTTTTTTTCTTTAACAATTTCCAACAAAAATATAGCAAAGTAGAATCAGAAAATAACACTTTGATTGGTCATTGTTTCAGAATTATTTATGGGTAATGTATATCTGTTTTGTTATTTTAAATAAGTTTTGGTCCATTCCCCACCCCTTCACTAAGCTAGAGCAATATCTAGCTTGCCAAAGTTCAGTAGTTTTTGCATTGTCCTCTGACTGGAAATTGCTGGTGCTCATCCTACATAACAAGCTTCTAGATTCTTAGATTTTTCCCGAAGTGGTAAGCCATTTCTATCCTTTTCAACTCACATATAGAGCCAAGCATTGGCCCTGTGAACTAATGTTAATCAGAAATTGATGAAGGGTTGGATAACATAGCGGAAAGAGAACTTTTGATGGTCAGATTCTAAGCAGCAGGAGAGCTATTTTGAAGCTGTGCAGTGCCTAAATGGTTCTTGCTTTTTCACCCTTCCAAACATCTTTGGCTTCTGCCAACTTACTGAATTTAATTTGTCAGCTTTTTTACATATTTTCTAAGTCAAATATTTTTGAAGTTATTCTTTTACAGTTTAACAGTATGAGTTCTCCAACCCCTTTTGTTACTGTTAACTAACAATTGTGTGTGTGTGTGTGTGTGTGTGTGTGTGTGTTTTAGTACAGGGTCTACAGGGTCTCACTACATAGATCAGAGTCGTAGTGATCCTCCTGTTTATGGCTTCGCATGTGCTGGGATTATAGGTCAGTCACCATGCCCAGTCTCAATCATCATCTCAGGGCACCCTGGGGTTGGTGCAGGCATGGCAGGCCTGGGGATCAACCCCTTGGCCCCTGTGTCTGCCTAAACAGACACTTTAATAGTCTGAGCTATTTCACCAGCCCAACAATTTTGAATTAAATGTTTTGTTCTATGAGGTTACCCCCCTCACGTTTTATTAACAAATAATTTATATTTAATGGACACAGATAAATTTGTGTATAATATGGATTATCCATGATTGTATCATTACTGGTAGACCATGATACTAGTCATACTAGTCATTAAACTAAAAGAAAAGGTAGTCAGAAAGAGTTAAACTCAACACGACAGAGGGCATGTGAAAGAAAAAAAAAAGATTCAGAACACACAGCAACAGGAGAGAAACAACCAACTGATTCTGCTCACACGGGTGTCATTTTTTCATAGTTTTCACAAGTGATTAAAAATTGGCCAAAGTTAACTTGTTGCGTTCACATGTTAGTGAAGCCAATGTGAAAATAATTTGACTTACAAAGATCAAATTATAACATTTTGTAAGGAAAGCTCTCTCACATGTGAGAAAATAAAGAACAGAGAAACAGAAATATGTTTCTCAAATAAAGAAAACAATAGACGTGTTCATAGGTACACAACTTTATTTTTTTTAGGACTTTGACCATGTATTGAGTTCTTCCAAAAAGAAAACTGATGTCTCCACATACATATTGCAACCTCAGTCACCACAACTGTAGATCATGGGATTCCATTTCCAGAGCACACTCAAAAAGTGGTTCTCAGCAACTGAAATGGGAGGGCCCATTAATTAAAAGACCAGATCAATTATCTGAGTATTCACTTACTCTGATTTGTTTACTAAAGAGAATTATTTTGAAAAATCTTTATTCACTTATAGTTGATCTAATTTATGAGAAACCTTTAATATTACTCCATGCCATTATTATAATTGGACAACCAGTGTTACTCATATTGTATTTTTTATAATAGGTATTGGAAAAATAATAATAAAGGCAGTTAAATGGAACTCTTTCCCAGTGAACTGAAGACATTTCAATAGATATATGAGAGGGTGATTTAACCCAAAAATACTGGATTTGTTTTCTAACTGAAGCCCAGTTAACTGATTAAAACAACCAAAGAAATGAAAAAAATCTGTTGCATAGTCTTCTGTGAAAGTTTGTTAGTGATGGAACTCAATACAATTCACTGAATGTATGCCTGGATAAGTAAAATAAATTCTGGCACAGTAAAAGAATTAGTTTTCTGAGTATAATAACTATGAGCATAAACATGAAATGTATCTAACCATACTCCTTTTCCAGTAATTGTTAGTATTTCGTTTTCCTATGTTCTTTGGCTATAGGTAGGGTCATGTGACTTCCATGGGCCAATTAAATTTGAAATTTTGTCCCTTCTTGATAGAAACTATATGCCAGTATCCAATACATCATCGTGTTTTTTTAACTGTTATTGTCATGGAGATTTTAGAAGTAGATACTAAGATGGATTTTTAGTTAACCTAAGTTTGAAATTCCATAAAACAGCAAAAACTTTAATTCTTTCACAGTAAACACAATGAACAAGAAATGAAGCACATTGGAGATTGTTATGGTAGCATGATATAGCTACTCTCCATAGTATTCAGAATCACTGTAAGGATTTACTTAAAACATAAACAGTGAAAATGTTGGGATGGGGTCATAGCTCAGTGGAATAAGTGCTTGCCTGGCAAGTGCAAGGTCCAGAGTTTGATCCCTGGTACTATAAAAAAAAAAATGTTTTTTATTTTTTTATTTTATTTTTTGTGTAACCTGGCATTGAAGATTTTATTTTATTTTATTTATTTTATTTTTATTATTTTTTTTGTGTGTGGAACCTGGCATTGAGCTCAGGCCCTTGCGCTTACTTAAGCAAGTACCTATTCTACTGAACTATCTCCCCGGCCTCCTGCAGTGAAGTTTTACATACATGTTTATTTCCCAGGTAAGTTTTTTAGTTTTTGCAAATGTAAGGAAATTAAAAAAAAAAAACTAATCAATATGTTTAATTTAGCAGAACTCATTCTGAAAGGAATGAGGATACAATTTAAAAAATAAAACAATAAAGAAAATCATATTCTTCTTTCAAGCAAAAGCAAAATTGTGTTAATAATTCCATAGCATTAGCTAAATATATTTTATATTTAAAGTAGAATTGTCAAATGAGAGTTTGACCATAAGTATCAGTAGACAAATATTGGTAATATTTTACTAAATTGTGTATTGTGAATAATTTGATAAAAATTTATATGACTTAGTAAAAACTTGTAAGATCTTACACAGTAGCTATATGACATCTTAAGATACAGCTATCACTAAATAAGCACAATAAGATAATTAGTCCACTTGTAACCTAGAGAGCAATGCATGAATTCTAGTAGATAGATCATATATGAGTTCAGTAGGAAAATAATGTATTTTTTCAAATCTCTAATCAGCAGTGTTGACATGAGACTTCAGTACTTAATTCAAGATTCAGAGAGTGCAAATAGCTTTAGATTAACAAATGTGGATGCAAATTGCTAGGAAATTGGGGACTGGAAACAGAAATTCTTGGACAACTTCCTACTGTGACATCATTTTAAATTTTATAAATTCCTATTCATGGTGAAATATCTTAAGTAGGCAATGGTATTGAAAGTGCTTCAACACACTAATCATTTATAGAGACTAAATCTATTCTGCATGATTCTTCCTTTCGATACCCCTTCCTTTGTCTACACCTGTCAGAGATGGGCACTCCATTGTCATTCAACTAACTTAGGTGCTTGAACTCGACAACACAATCCAACACAGTCCACCATTCCATAACAATAGTGAGTTATCCGAACAAGTTGTCAATCATAGCCATTTACAGCTCAACTTATTATTATGGCCCCGTGATGTATACTTCATTTTTATACTTTTCTGCTGGATGGCTAAGACCTAGATAGAGCAAGACTTATATACCAACACATGTACTTTATGTTTCTTATGAGGTCAGTGAAGTCCCCTCAGGGTGTATCTTGTAGTCCTCTACCTTATTCTGTAGATCCTTTGTTTGTGTCATCCATGTGGATGAGTCACGGCCAATCCTTGACCAGTTTGCTCTCTGTGAGAGCCTGAGAGAAAGTTTTCTCTTCATGTGACTCTCCCCAGGCACACTATAGAACTTCGATCTCTTTCCTCTGTGGCTCCATAATCTCCTTGTTCAGAAAATTTGGAGCTGATGATGTGTGTGTATGGACAGTACAGTTGGGATAGATAACGCTGTGCTTCTACATAATTCTATGAGAGGCAAGATTTGCACTAATGGTGGCTGGACAGGATATTATGTCAGCTTCTAGTACTATGGACAACTGCTAGGAAAATAACAAGGTAGAAAGTATTAATTATTGAATCTTTGATGTAATTCAGGTATAAAAAATAAGATACGCAAAGAACTACACTCTATTTACTGATAAGAGACATACGGTATAATAATGTCTGTAAGTATAATATCATGTATGCACCTTCTATGATACCAAAACATTATGAAAGCAGTTTGCAATGTATTAAGCTATCAAATCCATCTTATCAGGGTATCTTAAAACTATCTCATTGATGTTTGTACTTCAATTAAACAAAAATAAAAAATAAAAAAAGAAAGAAGAAAAATAAATAAAAACTATGAAGGCAACAATATGCAATGTACTAATTATTGTAGCTGTCCTACCAACCTATTTTGAAACTGTCTCCTTGCTATTTCTTTTACAATAAAATTATTTTTTAAAAAATCCATTCTGCAATAAAAGGGCAATTTCCATTTTTGAGTTTCTACAGGTAATATATTCTTTTTTAAGTTATTTGTATACTTTATCACAATCCCGTAAACACTCTTCACGGTGGGAAGCATTATTTTCATGTTGTAAAACCAGAGAAACTGAGAATTCAAGAATTTTAATAGCTAAACAGGGTTTTCAATTCATGAGACAAAAATTTCCAAGAAAGTAAATCCAATTCACAACTTGGCATGTATATAAGTGTCTTCATTCTAACATTTGTATCACCCATTTTCTGAATAACATATGCAGGTTATAAATTCCATTCAAATTGAATCTATGTTTGGAAAACTTTTAATATTAAAAGTTGAAGTTTGAAAAGAGCTATTATATCTGAGCAAAATATTCTCTTTCCCAGGGTAAACATTTAGAGTTACTTCATAAAGCAAGACTAATACTCCTTTTAAAGTCCTGAAGAATTTTTTTTTATGAAAATGTGCCAGTTTTTCCTCACACTCTTTAAATTTTCTTCACTGGTAATAAATAGGCTACTCAAATGGTCTAGGATTCTCTTCCCTATGACTACTCCTTTTATACCATTTAGCTCTATCAAAAAGTTCAACACAAAGTAACTATTCACAACCAGTGCCATGGACACTTTTAGTTCAGTGTTTCTATTCAACTTGTTTCTCTCTACTTTTAATCAAAAGCAGTAAAGAACATCCAACTTGAAAACAACAGAAACAACTCAATCTGTATAAAGGGAACAAAATACAAAAATACTTAAGTTTTAGAAGAAACGAGTAATAGTTACTTTATTCTCAGTTGATAGTTTCATTAGATGATTTTATAAAACTCAGATGCAATTCTCTGTGCATGGTGAATTCTTCCATATACTTTGTTCTGATAATATTATAATAAAAAGACTGACCTAAACTGTTAATGATATATACTTTAGATGTATAGAGTGAGAAATAAGAGCAAACATCAACATTTCCTTACTGACTCCCATTCTTTAAAATGCTACTATAAGCTACTCTTTAAATTTGAATATGACAAAAACATACATTAATTAGTGCACTTGTCCATATAGATGTCAGAAGACATTCTTTATGTTCACAGAATGAAAACATCCTAATCACTGAGTGTCAGGTCTTAGTGAATTTTGTATTGCATCATCATTCTATGGATGACAGCTCATGAAGGGCATGTCAACTGATTTTTCAGATTAGGAACCTGTTAAGGGCCAGCCAAATAGCTCAGCGGATTAAAGCACCTGCAAACAGGTGAAGGGGCTGGGGTTCGATCCCCAGGGCTTCTGTGGCAGCCCCGCCCCTGGGGGGTGCTGAGACACTAATTGAGTCTGGGCGTGTTGGCACGTGCCTGTAATCCCAGGCATCTTGAGAGGCTGTAAACAGAGGGGTTACTATGAGTCTGATCTAGTAGTGAGACCCTGAACCAAATGCATCCTAGCTTTTGGGAGGCTGAACACAGGTGATCACTATGTGTCCAGTCTATGTAGTAAGACCCTGTAAACCCTGTAGACCCTTATTAAAATACAAAAAATGTGATAAATGCAGAGATTTAATATACTAAGTACAAATATGTGATATAGAGAACCTATCTAGAGATGAGTTCACTCACTGATTTTCCAATGTTTGCCAGTCTAAAACAGGAAATTGATAGTTTGCTTTAGCTTTTTTAAGAATGTAGGTCTCAAAGTTAAGACACTAATTTTTTTTAATGTGTTTGATACAGGGTCTTGCTATGCAGCACAGACTCCTCCTATCTAAGTTTTCCCAGTGCTGGATTACAGACATGTATCACCATGCCCAGTTTGTGGGCTGGCATGGTGTGCCAAGGGTTCCAGGATAGGCTTGGGATACCAGGGTTTGAAATCAGGTCCTTGCACTTGCCAAGTAGGCATTTAGACCGCTGAGCTATCTCCCCAGCCTCCACTTGGATAGTCTTTAGAATGCCATGATGGAGCATGGGAAAAGAAGTAAAGACACGATCGTTAGCCAGGAATGCTGCTAAAAATAACTGTGATATATTATGTACTGAAGGACAGTTCTCACAAATATATGTGCTTCTGTATCCATCTGCTCATCTCACTGAACTTCCTTGTGTCCATAAAGAAGCAATTATCTGTTACTTCATGCAATGAAGAGCAAAAATGATTTGGAGAAGATGAAAAGATCCACTTGGTCACCTCCTGTGAATCTTAAAATTTGTCATTGCTGGATTTTGTAAGCAGCAATGAGATCGTCATGGTATAAACATGGTCATTAAGTATTCTTATAAATTTATAGGCTTTATGGGAGCATACATAGACATCTTTTATTGATATAGTTGTTTGCATTCCTATTTTAAATGCTGTAACATATCTTATTATTTTATTCATGCAATTATTTTGAAAAAATATAGGAAAATATTTATGGTACAATTTACAGAATTTGTCACTGATTACTATGAATTTAAATGTATATCTCATGTGAGTTTTTCCTTTCCAAAGATCCTTTATAGAAGTGGTAGTTCTAACATTTTTAATTTTTTTTCAAAACAACTTCATAATGAGCTAAACAGTCTTGTTCAAGGACCCTTTTTTTTTTTTTTTTTTTTTTTAATCTTGAAATCCTGTATCCTGTTTGCAGTAGTTCCTAGAAGAATCATAGACTTGCCTGAGGTTGGAAAGGTGGTAGTTCTCTTACCTGCCACGAAGCTGCTGAGAATGCTGATCACTGAGTTTATTACAGTACTTACTTAAGTGTTATGATTTCAGTCAACTCTCTGTTATTCATGAGCTGATTATCTGGGTGACAGATTGCCTGTGTTCCTCTTTTTCTTCCTTTTTCCCTAGACTACCTACCCAATGTCTATTCCCATGCTCATTTGCATTTCCGCCGGTAGGTATGCAACAGAAGGAAGGGAAAATGAAATGCCAATTGGTCAATTTTATTACTTATTAGTAGCCCCTTACAAAGATTAGGTAGAAGAACAAAATTTAAAATGGTTGTTGAAATTAGGTTCGGGGATTATCCATGGATTTTATTTATTCATGCCCTCTCTCTTGTCTATTAGCATAATCTATGTCTGTTGCATAGTACAATTATCTCAAATAAAAATGTCCTGTAAGAAGATATAACCACATTTTATTAATAAAGCTGTGTATAGTCTGTAAAACACATTGGGAGCTTTCATTATGGTGGTATGAATATACATGTAAAATATTATGATTAAAAGCAACTACTTAAATAATGTTGGTAGTATTTAATAATTGATATTTGCAACACAGAGAAACAACCATCCAAGGAAATATGCAATATTTAAAGTTTCCACCAGCAGGTTTTCATATTTCCTAGTTTACAGTACTTGCTAAGTACTAAGACTACTATAATTTCCAATTTATAATACACCAAAAAGGGCTTAAGCTTAAGACACAGTGGTACTATGTCTCTTTTTCATATAAAATTCACCAGAGTGGTTAATTATAGATGGTATAAATCTGTAATACTTTCATCCTGTTTTGGCATTATCATTTACCCCCTACCCCTAAATTAGTAGAGTATCCCTACCTACATGTTTTGGGTAGCAGTGATTTAGATACTCTACTTTAATGACAAATGAATAATCTTATATACAAATTCCTAAGTTTTTATAAGTGTAAATTTTCTTATCCTTGCACACAAAATTCCTGAGTTATAAGAGATGTCCTGATATAATCATAAATCTACTCTTTTTACAGAGACAAAAAAGATGATCCTCTATTTATAGAAAGCTTGAATTACTAATTAATATTAAAACTTTAAGGTGCTTTAACTTAAATATTTCTTAAAAGAGGCTATAAAAACATCAATTATCTGGCAGATGAGCAGTGACCTCCTGCATGGGTATGTGCCAACTTAATTTAAAATTAGTTTGATGACCTATAATATTTTTTCTGAGTAATGATTTCCAAAAAATACTACTTCAGAATAATTTACCTTAGTCTTTATGAGTTTCTTTTCACCTATGATAGCATGATGAAGAGTATAAGAATTCTTAAGTGAATATATGTGGGTTTTCATATTAACTCAGAAATAATTGTAAGTTCTCAATTCAGATATTATCTAAATCTGAAATGCCTTCCTGTTTAAAATTAGTTTTGGGAGAAAGCAAACAAAATAAAATTTAATTCTGACACACCAAAGAGTTATGGAAAAGAAAACATTTAGAAATAAAATTGTGCAGAGCTGGGGAGATAGTTCAGTAGAATAAGTACTGGCCTGGCAAGTGCAAGGTCCTGAGTTCAATCCTCAGTACCACAAAAAAACAAAAAAGGAAAAATAAAGTTTTGAGACTACAGGCTGGCATATGCATGACTTTGAAAAATTTCATATAAATTTTTTCAGGTTTTATTCAAGTCAGATGATATAGATAGTATGAAGAGAGATCTCTGAACTATACAATGTATTAAATGCAATTTTTTAATTTTTTGCAGTGCTGGGGATTGAACTCAGGATCCTGAACTTGCCAGGCAAGGGCTTATTCTACTGATCTATCTCCTTGGCCCCTATCATTTCAATATATACAAGATTAAAATGCACAAGAGTACTTCATTAAAAATGTAATAATAAAACATATGTTGCTATCAATCCTAGTCAGAATACTCCCCTCCCTTCAAACACATTTATCCTGCATTTTTGTCATTTTCTGAAGCATTTCTGGAAGCCTTCTTCCTTGAGTGTCTTAGATTGTACCATTGCAGCTGCTTCCATTTTCTGAATTATTCAAAATATTCCCTTGCATGGTCATTGTTACTGTGAGGAAGAAACAGAAGTTCCAAGTTGCCAGATCAGATGAATAAGGTGGATGAGCATGCACTGTTATATTTTTATTTAATAGAATCTTAAACACCTCAATTGCATAAGTCCAATATGATTTACTCAAACAAAAGGATTCTTGAACCAAAAAGGATGGATCATACTAATTGTGTCTATGAGGGGTTGGCCTACTAAGCAGCCAAATGCTCCCAGTACAGCTGAGTCAAATCAGCAGCAGCAGTAGATTCTCACAGTAGTGCAAACCCTAGTGTAAACTGTGAATGGGAATGTTACAGCTTGTATTGAGATGTTCCTACCAAAACCTTGTGGGGCTTTAGAGAGTAATTGGATCATGAGTATGTGATACCGAATCAGTCTACTGATTGGTTTAGCATCGTTCTGGGTATAAATGTAGGATTGAAGAGTGAAGACCCATTGGAGGTATGGGTCAACCAATAGGCTTGTAGTCTGGATGGAATAAAAAGGGAAAGAAAGAAGTCTAGACACTTCTTAACTGCTGTACCATGAGTTCATTTTCCTGTGTCATGCCACTGTGGAAAACAGCCCTGCCTTGGAGCCAGCCAAGTACAGAGTAAAAGCCCTTTAAACTGTGAACCAACATAAACCTTTACCTCATGAGTTTTCAGTACTTTGTCCCCGCAATAAAAAAAAAAAAAAAAAAAAAAAAAAAAAACTATCCATGACAAGGAAGTAGATTGTCATTTCTATCAATCTCATCCTCAGCCCACCTGCTCAACTTCAGAAAATTCTTCCACCAGGCTAGTCTCTATTAAAACAACAGCTTCTTGTAAGCTTCTTACAACCGCACTTACAACAGATGCACTCCACTCCACAAGTTGACACTTATTTCACATTGGTACAAAGGCTTAACAGCCTTTATCATACTGCACATTCATGCCTTTGTGTTGCTAGGCACTCACCATCCTCATTCACTATATATTTTAATCCTACCTCAGACCTTGAGAAAATACAAAAATAATCAGCAGTTACTTTACATTATATACAAAAGTTAAATCAAAATACTTTTACATATCAAATCATAAGACCTGAAACTATGTAACTGATAAAAGAAATCAGGCAATAAATTTCATTGGATTTCACAAAAAGTTTCTTGAATATGACACCAAAATACATGCAGCAAAAACAAAAAGAATTCCATGGGACTACATGAAACTTAAAAACTTTGCTGTCAAACAATCACAGTGTTAAAAATGTAACATAAAGAATGGCAGAGAATATTATATTCTATATCTGATTGGGGTCAGATTTACAAAGAACTGTCATAAAGCAATAGAACTCAAATAAATGGGGTATAAATTGGATAAGGACTTGCAGAAATACATATTGGAGTGAGAAGAATGATATGAAAATCAATGGATGCAGCACTTTAGGAATTGTCAAAGGAATAAGATGTTGGGGATATTGTTTAAATATAAATAAAATCTGTCAAAAATAAGAAAAATTTCTTCCAAATAGCTCAGCAGATTACAGCACCTGCAAGCAGGTGCGGGAGTTGGGGGTTCAATCCCTGGTCCTGCTGGGCCAGCCCCATACCAGGAGCATGGTGAGACTGCAAGTGAAATTGGGTGTGGTGGTGTGCACCTGTAATCTCAGTTCTTGGGAGGTTGTAAACAGGCGGATTACTATGAGTCCGATCTAGTAGTGAGACCCTGAACAACCCATACAACTTTCCCTAAAATACAAAAAAGAAAAAAAAATTTTTTTCTTATAATATATCTCAAACTCACTTCACATGGTTTCATGAAAAAGGAAAGCCTAAATTCATTGGATATAGTTAGTAGATATATGCTCTTTTATGCTAGATTTAAAGATTAGCAGGTCAATTTCTGACCTTTCAGAATACATAAGTGATAGTCCACTAAGTCACCTTGAAAAAGCAATGTCCAACTAAACCAGGACAGCCTAATTTTGAGTATGGCTGAGATGATTCACTGAAAACAGAAGACCTACGCTGGATTGGTTTGTTGCCTGAATGGAATAGAAAGGAAATAAAGAAGGAAGCTTCACTTAGGAAGGCACTCTTAGATCTTCCTTAGGAACACCTTTCCTGGCTTCCAGAACAAACTCTCCAGCCTCCTATGGGAGACCTTTCAGCGTCCTGTTGTGGATTCACACAGCACACTACTGTGAGCTCCTAGCCTTCAACTAGAACCTTCAGACTGTAGGTATGTAGACAGCCTCTTTATACTTGTTCATACCTCTAAGTTTAGGGGGCCATGGTAAGCTTGAAATGGTGAGATTAGTTCCACATCGGACCACAAATTGGAAAAAAACGAGTTTAGTAACAAAGCTGGTTTGGGGCCTTTCTGGGTTTACAGATCTTCAATGTCCGGTCCACATCTGGACATGCTTTCCCTAGTCTTACAGACCAGAAACACACCCGGCCTCATTTTTTGCTTCATGTCTGTTTAAATACCTTCTTGGTTTTCATGGTAACCACAATGTAGGATTATTATGGTTGCTGATTTAAAATGTCTGGACTTATTTGTGATTAGTTCTGATGGTTTCTCTGATCCTTTTTATGATTACATCGTAACAAGGCGGTGGGGGGAATTGAAGGGGTGAAGCATCTCAGGCAGGATCATGTAGAGTTCACTTGCTTTAGTATCTCTTATCTGTAAGGTGGATTAAAGGCTAAATTAGAGCTTCTTTTACTAGGGTAAGAATTGACCCATTGAGAACAGCCATCCCCTACAAACAAAACTTGAAAATTCTTGTATATTTGTCTATCTTACATTAACACTTTCTAGTAAGTACAATATAATTTAAATATAATTTATTTCACTTTTATTAATATTATGAACATTTTCCATAATATAGTAAATCCAAGTTTTCAAAACATAAGTCTTAGTTCTTTATTCTTACAAGAGATGTCTTGTGGGTATTTTTTGAAATATATTAATGGCCTATTTTTGCACTGTAGAAGTTTTGATGTCATCCAATATATTCGAAGAAATTTAGTCTATGGGAATAAAAGGAAGTTATATTTCTCTTAACATAGTCTACTCTTAATCTAATCCGCATTTTTAATCTGCAGCTTGATATGCCTATTGATCTTTGCTGCTCCTGAGCTTGATAGCTGACATCCAGTCTAGATCACCACTTAATATTAATTTCCCTATTTCAATTCATCCATAGGTTGGTTTTGGTGTTTTTCCCTTTCTAATGATTTGCTGCACACTATAGAAAAGAAGACCTATAAAAATTAAATGCTGAGTATCACCATTCAGAATAATATCCCTTGCACAGCCTTCTGTATGTTAGTACGGTGACTCTAACCAACGGGCACATTTGAGATCCTTAGATCCCCTAGTATAAAGTTTTTTGTTTTTGGCTTTTTTACTAGATCGGACTCGTAGTCATTCCCCTGTTTATAGCCTCCCAAGTGCTGGGAGTACGCCACCACTCCCAGTCTCAGTTGCCCTCTCAGTATGCCTGTGGGGAAAGGGATCAAACCGCTGGACCCAGAGCCTGCTTGCAGGAACTTTAATCCACTGAGCTATTGGGCTAGCCCTCCCCTTAGTATAAAGTTATAGAAAGAAATTTCCTGAATGCTTTTCCATGTGCTTTGCTAAGAGAGCAACCAGTTTTCCTAACGTGAATTGTGAGTCATCTGATTTATGAAAGTGACTGCCCTCAATTGCTTTCTTAAATACATATCAGAGACTTGTTTATTCCTTCCTCCCAATTAAGCAAACAGATAACCCTACATAAGAGCATAATGCCCTGGTGTGCTATTGGTGAGTCGAGTGACTATAGATAATAATTACATACTATATATTATAAAAAGCTATACAAAAGGAATCTGAATATTTTCAGCATAAGCAAATGCTAGCTTTTAAGAGGTAGATATGTGTTATCTGATGTATTCATTACACATGGTATACAATGTGGAAACTTCATACAGTACCCCATTAAAATATAACATTTTCTAATTTTTGTACAGTAATTAAATAAAGAAAGCAGAGTTAAATTATTTTCTTCAGTTCTAGTTCAATAGTGTATGTGCATGTAAAAGGATTATTTACAGTCTACAGTAGAGATATTTTTTCCTTTGGGTTATACTTTTTTGAAACATTGTCTTTGAACTACATTCCTTAACCCATAGTTAAACATACATTAAAAAAACATATAAAATCAACACATGTTATTGAAAGAAGAAAATAATATAGCAGAATTGAAGAATAGTAGAGTAGGGCTTGAAGAATATCACTGTATTAATTATGTGTCTAAAGTCTACCCTTCCTTAAGACAAACATACGTTAACTATACTTTTTTTAAAAGTTGTAGTGAATGTTCCATACCATTTTGTCTTTTCTTTGCTTCTTACCTCAACATGTTCTTAAACGTACACAGGTCTACTATTGTTTCACATCAGCATTAAATTTTTAATTTTTATATTACCATAGAATATTCACACATATGGCTAAAGATGTATTTTTCCTGCCCCATGCTGACTTTACCATGGTTATTAGCTTATTTACACCTCACACAGCAAAGCAATGTATGTCCTTCTACTTAGATTCAAGCACTTGTTCTGTTAGAGCTTCAAGTTAATCCTGAAAAGTTGAATTGCTGATTCAAAACATAAGTACATTTTACATTTTGATAGATAACGCCATATTTTCTCTTAATGATTTTTTACAATTTATATTCTACTGCTGTGCTCATTCCTAAAGACACAATAGTAATAACATCAATCCTTTTCTGCTCCTAAAGGGTAACAAATGAAGTGAATAAGAGAATGTTCTCTGAATGTAATGTTTGGGTTTGAGTCCTGCATCTGCTGCTTTGTGACTTTGAACAATACATTTAATCTTTTCTATATCTTACATTAGTATTTTTTTAATAAAGTTATATTACTAACAATAGGGCTTACTCTTCCAGATGCTACTAGAATTCAAATATACATATATACATCAAAATTATGTATATATGTGTAAACAGAGCAGGTTCTCTCGCAAAGACATGATTACATATTATTAGTCTCATCTACAGGAAAGATACATAAGGATCAAACAAACACCAATAACTAGCAACAAATATGAAGTTGAAACGCTTGTGATCATGCTCAAGTATGCCACTTATTGATTTCAGATGCTGGGATACTAATCTTGTACATCACTGAAGTCATAGAACGGCCTCCCTAAGTGACTGATTTCAGTTGATACTTGAAGGACGAGTCAGAGTTAGCCAAGTGAACAAGTGAAGACGAAAGGTTCTGGAGCATACTTACGTGCAAATGTCCATGTGTGTGGAGGGATGTCCAGTGTGAGGAGCTGACTGAAAGAGAGTTACTTGGCTAAAGAGAAAGAGCAATGAAAATGCTGGAGAGAGTGGTTGAGTAAGTTTCTCTAAGAAGAGGCCCCTGAAGATTTTAAGAGCGAAAAGCACGCAAGAATACTATAGGGATACAATATCCGATTTGTTTTCCCAAAAACCATTCAAGTACATGGAGAAAAAAATTAGATGAAGGGGCAAGTGGAGCAGTTGGAAGGTAATTCCCTGAGCAAAAGTTAGAGGTGGTAATGGCTGGGACTAATTTAAAGGTGGCAGCTGCAGAGATGAGTGGATTTGGAATGCAAGACAGATCTCACGCACGCTTTGTGGAGTTAGTGAAAAGTGAGGGGTAAGTGTATCTTAATATTTTTCCTTGAACAGCACATGTTTATAGTACATTGATTTTAGGAAGTAGGTGTACGTTCAATTACACAACTGCCTATTGTAGAGGCTAATAGACCATTCTATTTATTTCAAACATTTGTTAGCTTTCTTTCATTACTCCTTTTATGCAGTACATGTAGAATCTATTCCAGTTTGTATACTGAAACTTGATCCATTTTAAATTTTCGATCTTTTATTGTATTATTGTTTAAACTAATCCTCTTTTAATATAATTATCGATATATTTGTTACTATGGGTAATGGTGTTCCCAGGACAAGTTTCTAAGTTCTTGTGGGTGACGAAGGAAGAACTGGGTATTGCACACGATGGTATGGAAAAACTTGTAAATTTGATGACATTGGTGAGGGATAGTTCATTCAGAGCAAATAGGCTTGTGGCAGCAGTGAAGGAAATATGGCACTGGTGGAAAGAAAATGTGCTTAAGGATTTCCTTCATTTGGGGCTTTCAGATAATGATTGACAATGTGCTTGACAGAATGCTGTGTCACCTCCATGGTGTCTACTTTGGTGTCCTTTCCTATGATTGACTTAGGCACATGGATGCATGGCCTGCAGTCCTTAGTGATGAACCTGTAATAAGTTCTGGGTGGGCCAAGGTCATTGAAGGTCCTGTGCCCTGAAACACTGGGAATTTCCATGGGGTCTCAGAAATCCTTATTTTTTCCTTCCTTATGACAGAGGTCATAGGAGGCAGAACTTGTGGTGTTGCTGCAGGTTCAGTCAGTAGAAAAGGAGTGGCCCATATCCCAATTGTACTATCTGTCATTTATTTATTTATTTATTTATTTATTTATTTATTTATTTATTTATTTTACATTTTAGGGCCCACAGTGTGTTCAGGTCTCATACTACATTGGATTTGTAGTGATCCACCTGTTTACGGCTTCCCAAGAGCTGGGAATATAGGCATGCGCCACCACACCCACTCTCAATTCTGGGTCTGTGCCCCAGAGATGGGGCTGGCTTCATGGGGCTGGTGGATCAAAACCCCAAACACCGCACCTGCTTGCAGGTGCTTTAATCCTCTGAGCTGTTTGGCTAGCTTTTTTATTTTAAAAAATATAACTCCTAAATATTATTATTGAGCAATGAAACTTCTAATGTCTAACATATTAGAAATCTTTGGCTGGCCAAATATCTCAGTGGATTAAAGTGCCTGCAAGCAGGTGTGGGGGCTAGGGGTTTGATCCCCTGGCCTGCCGTGATCAGACAGCAATTGAGACTGGGAGTGGTGGTGTGCACTGTAATCCCGGTGCTAAGGAGGCTGTAAACTGGTGTGTCACTATGAGTCCTATCTGGTGTGTCTATATGAGTCCAATCTAGTAGTAAGACCCTGAACAACCTGTAGACCCTTCCCTAAAATACAAAAAAAAAAAAAGAGAGAAAGAAAGAAAGAAAGATATCTTGACTTCTGAAGTTATTGCAATCTATAATAAATGTCTGGTTATTATTTACCTATGATATACATAAGATGCAACATTTATAATTGAAGCAGTTCCCAAAGGACAATAAAATAATATGTAGTAAATAAATAATGACCAAATATCAATAATAGTATCATATATGCCTCAGTCAGTCTTCTCAGGGTTCATATGCTTCTCTGTATTTGCGTCATGAAGCAGGTTGGGTAGATGGTATTACTGCTCCTATCTTATGCATAACCAAACTGACACTATGAGATAACCTAAGTTGTTTCTCACTTCATTGCCTGTGAGCAGTAGCATTGCAATATTTGGGGAGCTGGAGTCCCTTTCTGGAGGCATGTCTTGGTTACTTTTCTCTTATTGCTGACACCCACAGTCAAGGTCAGAAAGGTATATTTAGCTCAGTCACTGGAGCTTGCAATCCATACTTGGCTGGCTGCAGGAAGACTGGCACATGGCAGAGGCCAGCTGTTCATGGTTTCATGGCAGCCGAAAACAGCAAAGAGCAAAGGAAGATTCAGCAGCTGCTGCAGCCAGTAAGCCTCTCTCTAATTCCTACATTTGTATGCAGATTATCTGCCGGAGGGCAAGTGTAGCACCCATAATCCCAGTATTGGATCATGAATTAGTCACAAACTATAGAAGCCACCCCATTGACTCATTGGAGCTTTGGGGGCACACTTAGAAACAAACCATAACAAGGTGGCTTCTAGTTTGTTTTTTCTCCAAGCAAGTGAAAAAAAGCAGCAAGATTTTATACGTATTAAGGATAGAAAGTAAAAACAGGCCCTGAATAACAAGTTTGGCACAATCAAATACATCTCTGAGGAATGACTCTGACTGCTTCGAAGTTCAAGGGCATCTAAAGACACCTGAGGTTGTGACCCTGCTTGTCTAGCACAGGTACACAGTGTGATACAGTTGTATACCCATGACTTAGCACAGGTACACATGCATGCCTTGGTTGTGGCACTGCGCGAGAATGTAAATACGAAACAACAACCTGTATAAGAATTGTACAATAACGATGCAAGTGGCTCTTGATCTCGTGCTCTTGCACTCTTTGCTCTGCTCTGCTCCGTGCCACCTGCTGTTGTTGCTGATGTCTTGCATATGTGTGTTCTTTAACCTTGGGACCCTGCCATCAAAAATTTCCTCTTAAATGAGCTGACAACACGCTACAGGACAAGAGCTGAGTATTGAGAGAAGACTCAGCAGCAGAAAGCTCAATGTAGACTCTTCTTATTTTACTTTCCACTCACCTGCTGACAGCAGGTCTGTGCAGTACTATGGGAAACCTGCTTGAATTCTTAGAGAAGTGATGTGCAGGGCTTGGGAACTGGGTGTATGTCATGAAGTTTTATAATTAACAGGTTGCACTTCCTTTTTCAGGCATGCTGCCACACCCTATTATCCTGCCTCAGTAGTGCTGGGATCTAAATCCAGCTCTTTCTCACTCCAGAATTTGTTTTTTAGTAATTTTTAAAAGTTCACTGTCAAAGTCACTGTACTCATTCATGACTTTATGCTAGTGAAGAAGAAATTGGTCTATTTAAAAGGTGATTCTCAAACCGGTCAAATAGCTCAGCACATTAAAGTGCCTGCAAGCAGGTGCAGGGGCCAGGGGTTCAATCCCCTCACCTGCAGTGCCAGCCCCACCCCTGGGATGCACTGAGACAGCAATTGAGACTAGGTGTAGTGGTGCACATCTATAATCCCAACTCTTGGGAGGCTGTAAACAGGCAAATCGCTCCGAGTCAGATCTAGTAGTGGGACTCTGAACACCCTGAAGACCCTTTTCTAAAATACAAAAAATAAATAATTAAAATAAAAAAAAATAAAAGGTGATTCTCTGTCTTGGTTGATCAGAGTATTTTCTGCCCCTAATTAGCATATTCCTAGCCCCATCCTCCCACCTGGGCTATACATCCAAAGCTAATAGAGGTGTTTCATGGTTCTCTAACCTCCTTCTCGCCCTCCCAAACTGGAACTTCACTCCCTAACTTGTGTCTCCTATCCTCACTTCCCTCACCTTTGTTAAATGTCCTACCAAACTGATGTTGACAGGATGCCTAATATTATAAACCTGTCATTTTTGCCTGTCTTGGTTTGAGCTTGCTTTCTTCCACCACATACTCTATACAAACCTCTCATGCTCCGGAAAGAAGTACAAGTTTCTCTGAGCCAGGCATGCCAAATAAAATCATTTCTACGCCTTTTGCCATCTGAAAAAGTTTGGTACCCTATTTTCCACAAAACTAGTAAGTCCATATCTCACTTAAATTACACACAGAAGCCACTGATGAAATCAATCATATAGTACATGCAGACCATCAGTACAATTAAAATGCTAACGATGTTAATATTTTTATCATAATTCATTTTTTTTTTGCTTATTTGCTCAAGAACAACACTGTTGAGATTTTCTCATTCCTAATTGACATGAATTTATAGCTTCCTGCAGGGTTTCCCATTTGGAACTACGTTGCTTTGGGAAATGATTCCTAAAAGTTATATTACATATGAAACTAAATTTGCAAAACTTAAGCTCCCATGATTCAGCACAGCAGACAGCAACTGAATAACAAATGCCAGTTTCCTGGAAAAACAAGTGCTAGTATGTCTCTTTAATACTTGGTGTGTATTTTGCTCACATTCAACAAAAGAATTTGGATGCTTGAGGGAAAGGTGATTTAGAGCGCATTTACATGCAGAACTAGTTCAATTACCAGGAGGGTCAAGTCATTCAAAACTGAGTTTTGACAGAACCTGGATTGCTAAAGTAGTCTTCAAGATGAGAATGGTTTGAGACCTTAAATATTCATCATTAATAAAAATTCTATGACATTTTTCAAAAGAACATTTGCCCAGGTCATTTGACCAGATGCCAAGGTAAATCATTAAGGCATGGCCAACTGCCATTTCATTTTTCTTTTTCACTTAGTATCATAGATTTTTTTTAACTTAAAGGAACTTGAGATATCATTTTCCTTGAGCATAAAATTTACAAGGGGATAACGGAAGCCTCAGAAAGTGCTTTTCTGAAACTGGGAACTTTTGAAATCTTTGATGAAAGTCTGTCCTTGAGAAGAAAATATGGTTGATGGAGAACAGTGTTTCTCAGTACTTAGTATTGAAATTCAGAATAAAATTTTACATTTTACGTATTACAGTGAACAGGCTAGAATCTATTTTTACTGTTCCTGTGGTCTTTATGAGTGGTGCTCCTCTTTTCCAATGACTCAGGATTTAACTACACTCCTTTTGATTGTCTCATCCTATGGAAGCTTTATATTACCACAATTTCACAGAAAGGAATGCAAACTAATTTTATTTTACCTATCAACACATTTCAGTAGTCCGTATGATTATTCATTAAGCAGGTGTGGAGTGAATATTTTTTCAGCCTATTTCTGAATATAATCAGAGGCTTGGTTGCACATCCTGAGTAGTACAGACTATGTTTTGCCATCCAAATAATTCTTTGATGTTACCCTATGAGTTTCAGTTGCTATTGCATAGAAAAGAAAATTATTAACAGTAGACTTCAGTGATGTCTTGATAAGGTTTTTAAAATTGTTACCATAATTAAGAAAAAATTTGGGTAAGAGAATGAAATTGAACTTTAACCGTGAAAATCTACTCCTAACTATTACTGCACGTTTATGTACTTTGAATAAATATGCAATTTATATCATAGTAAAACATATGCTTGCCATTCTGTGGTAAAATGTCTTTGAATGAGTTTCCTGACATATATTTTTTTGACTTTGAACATGGTGAATCTTCAAACCTGTAGAAAAATGCCCACTGTAGCTATCACTTAAAACTACTTATACTTAAGAAAATAAAGAAAGTGGTAAATTCTTTCCAGCTCCATGTGTTAGGTCCTAGTAAACTCTTTTTTGTCCACAAAGATTTAGATTATGTTTTAACTTGTGTATCATTCCTTCTATATTCCAAAAACACAATCTTTACATGATGATACTTTAAAACTTTTACAGCATCTGTTTATCACAGATCTTTTCATATTGCTAACGTAACTGAGATGTATTGAGTTGTTGCTATGTCAAGCACAATTCCAAGTGCTTTCAAAACAATTTTATATTGAGTTTTTTTCATACCATTAAGGATAAGTTTTATCTTTATAGATTCAAATCTATTGCTGTCTCTTATATATTCAATAAAACCAACATATGTTCATTTGTATATGTACTTGATATATTTGCTGTATATCTGAGTCTGGGTGACTCAAAGATTGACTAAGAGAACATAATTGGCTACAAATTATGTAATAGTAGAAATACAGTTGAATAAACTATGCAATGATGTAGTACAATCTGAATCATAAAAGAGGTGATTATAGAATGTTGTGTTATGACAAAAAGGCACACAACATTATGCAGTGTATACTTATAAGCTATTTTGTAAAGTTTAACTCTTAACTTTCATAACAGTAGTAGGAGGTAAGCACCATACTCTTCCTTACTGATCAGAAGTTAAAAATAAGTGGAGTTACTGTAGTCACCTGGAACATAAGAAAGGCAATCTGACAGTTTCTGGTTGCATTGTGGCAATTGGACTCTGCTCACGAGGAATGAGGAAGACTTCAAAAAAGAGGAGAGGATTTTAAGAATCAAAAGAGAATGAAAGAAGGGACCAGGGAGATAGCTCAGTAGAATAAGCTCTTGCCTGGCAAGTGCAAGTGCCTGAGTTTAATCCCCAGTTACACCAAAAAATAAATAAAAAAGAATGAAAGAATTTTGGGGCCATCTATTGAGACTGAATTAGATTTGATATAACTTGTCTGAGGAGTTAATATAAACTAAGTCTGTCCTTTTAGGTACAACATTCCAGTTGCTTAAAATGATGACATAACTGTCATAGATATTTTTATAATATTAAATATGTAATATTAATATAATTATGGGTATTATATATCAAACATTCAGAACCCTTTTCTAATCCTAGTAATTTTTCAGAGCAATGAGTTACTTATTTGGTTAAATGGTTAATGAATCTTTTAAAAGCTTCTAATTTGCACTCACAGCTGTCATTATAACACTATATGAGGTGGTTGTTTGATTAATTGTCAACTACAGTGGGAACACTCAGCTGAAATAAGTTAGCCTGGCTATGCCAATGAAGACCCACTTTAGGGAGGGTTGTTATTGCAAAGATATAAAGGGACAATGGGAGGAAAGTATTTCAGCTGATCTCTCCTGTTAGAGCGACACTGTGACTGGCTTTTTCTAGAGAAGTTTGGATAGATTTTCTTCAAAGTCTTTGGCTGTTTTCTTTCCCTGAGGAAGCTTCAATCCTTGTCTTCATCTTGGAGATCCTGGCTTTGAGTATAGATCCTTAAGTCTTCTGACTCTTTCAGCCTTTTAGTACAGACACTGATAGCAGAGCCTCCAGCACTTCCCTTGGCATTTGGACCCTCGTGGTACCGATCCTCCAATCTTCTAAATGGGATCATCTGCCCTCTGGATAGGGACTTACACAGGACATTGTAGGGGGCATTAAACCTGTGACTGGATATTTTGCTCTTCAGTGTGCAGACAGATGTTTTGAACTCTTTTTCACCAGACTCTAGTAAGCATTTACAAATACACCATGATGTCTTACGTATTCATGACCAGACATTATAACATAACAGTGCGTATAAAATTTAAAAGTTTGACTCATCTGCATACCTTTGCTTGTTCTCTTTGTTGGCTGCTGTATAGAACCCGTTCTGTCTATTGGTCTTTTTTTGAATAAAATTGTTTCCCTTCAATGCACAAAAAATATAATGTCATTGTTTGGTAAACATACGTATGTATCTATATACTACCCATATGTCTTCCTATTCACTCACACATATTCTATAGTAAAAATAGATATAAAACAATGTTATTTTGTTCTTAGCCTCTTTAGTAGACAAATTAAGAGTTAAGGCTAAAATGATGACATTATTGCATCTACATGAGGACTGTAAAACAAATTCTATAATTGCCTATTGTGCTCTTTGTCTTCTTAGACTTGAATGAGTAAGAATTAGAATTGAGGCAAGGAGAGAGGGTATAGCCAAGACTAGAAGGGAAAGTAAATGTGACCCATTAACCATACCAGGATACAGGCACAGAGCAGTTTTCAATGTCCTGCATATGGCTTTCTAAGAAAAACTTGATCAGGTTACTGCTTGGCTAACCTGGACATGAAGTCTGAGTGGGAAATACAAAAGAGCTTCAACCACCATCAAGTATTAGTTATTGTTTAGCTTCACCGTAGCCCATCCAATGCTGTATCTAAAAAACTTGCCCCAGGTTTGCTACTTTTATCTGACCCAAACTCATGCTACCTGTGTTTTTTTCCTACTTTTAATAAAAGTGAAATTTTGCCACCAATTATGCTTGTATTAATTCTTTGGGACACAAAGAACCTAGAAACCACCTCAAGGAAGAAACTCCAGCTCCCTAAAGCCTACTAACTTAGCCTCAGCCTTTCAAAAAGGAAACCTTCAATACCTGTTATGTAAGAATCAAATACTTTCAGATGTCAGCCAATGCGAGGTCTTACTTTGGCAATTCTTGGATAAATCAAAATGTACATGCGTAAGGTGTAAAAAACTCTTAACTTTAATTCCCAATCACTGGTTCATTTCATAAATATTTATTGAGATCCAGTTAAAATAAACATCTTGCTCTTAATAACTTTCATAATTAGCATTAACTGAGCAGACACATCCTAGCAAGAGTTGTGGAAGCTGAGTAGAGTTAGGAAGAGTTAAAAAAAAATCTCTAAGTGAAAGCAAGAACTTAATTTGTCTCCCATGTATTTTTTGTCTTTTTTTTACAAACTCTGAAGGAACTATTAATGTGTGATGCTGCTCCTTGATCCTGCCCGTGCCGCCCAGCCCCAGAGACCGGCCACAGACAACGCAGCCGACTCCGCCATCCTGCTCCATCCCGCTCGCACCCGCCCAGTCCCAGAGACCTCCCAAGACAGCGAGACCCACGGCCTGAGACAGCAGCTGACTCCAGCGGCCTCCTGGATTCCGCCTCAATCTCTCCCAGGGAGTGGGAATTTGCACGACTCACCAGGCTTCCCAGATCAGTGAGAGTGTGGTGAGTCTGAGGGAGAGCCATTGGCTTCTTCCCACCTGCACTACCAAGAACCCTGCTCCCAACCCCTCCAAGCCAGTGACTGGCCTGAAACCTCAGGACCCACTCACCAACACTTCCCTGGATCCCCTACCCTAAAGCCCTCTGAACGAGTGGGAATTTCCCCGATTCTCTGAGCATCAAAGTTCAGTGAGTGTAGAACTCCAGGCCCGCCATGCCCGAGAGACATTTCCCAGGGATCCCCTGCCCCCCCAACCCCTGTGGCCTGGTGAGAGCTCCAGGCACACTGTGCCAGAGAAACATTTCCGGGTGATTACCGGTCCCACCCCACAGCCCCAGACCCAGTGCAGGTCGACCTGGAATGAGAAATCCAAGCCTGCCACGCTGGAGAGACATTTCTCAGCAATCCTCGGTCCCACACCACAGAATGAAACCCAGCACAGCCTGGCCTGTGAGTGAGGGCTCCAGGCCCACTGCACCAGAGGGACCTTTCCCAGCCTTCTCAGAGTACGGCCTGTAGACCCGAAACCAGCACAGGCTGGCTGACCCAGTACAGCCTACTCAGTGAATAAATTCATCCACTATCCTTTTGGGAGCCCAGAAGATCCACCAAAGCACAGGCCCACCCAACTAGAGAGTGACCTGCCTGACACAGGAGGGCTGATTCCGGGAACCAACAGAGAGGAACCAAAGGAGCTGCAGCAAAAAAGAAACTGAACACAACAGCTAGATCCAGGATAGGCAGACTTCAAAAATCTCACACTTAATAGACTGGCACCTGAATCTCATAACAAGCTAAGGTTATAGCTGCACCAAAGTGCTACACCAAAGGTCAAAGGTCAGTGCTATACAAAATGACAAAGAGAAGGGGAAAAATGCAATCCCAGATCTCGAGTCCATCAGGAAGGGCAGAGGACACTAGCTCAGCTGCAGTGAATGAATTAACAGATACAGCAGCAAAGCAACAACAGCAGAAAGCTATAGAGGAAATAAAATGAGAAGTAATTCCCCAAATTAAAAAAGAAATATTTGAATACATAGTATCTGAAATAAAGAATGAATTCCAGAAACATTGGGTGGAAAAATGATGCTCACCCAGAACAAGTGCAGAGAGCACTATTCCAGCTGATATATATGAATTAACAGCATCTGAAGCAAAGAAACAACAGCAGAAATATCATGAGGAACTCAAAGCAGAAATAAGTTCTGAAATCAAAGAAGAACTTTTTGAAGTCATAGGATCTGAATACCGAAACAAGTCCAGAAATATACAGAGGAAATCTAACTTGGAAGAAACACAGCAGAAAAAGAATTAATAACTACCTGTAAAGAAGACATGGATAAAAAATTTGAAGAGATCAGAAATATGATGGATTCCTTGAATGAGCAATACAGAAAAGAAATAGAACACATGAAACACGGTCAAAGAGATATAGAAGAACTAAAAATAGCAATCACCAGTCTACAAAACCTTCTAAGTGAAAGCGAAGACAGAGTTTCAGATCTTGAAGATGCTGGAGCAGCTAGTGAAAAGGTGAGAAAGGATCCCTTAAAAACAACAAGAATGCAGGAAAAAATAATCCATCACCTGCAACATGACACCAGGATGAACAGTGTGAGAATAATTGGTATCAACGAGAATGAAGGAGTCAATACAAATGACATAAAAAGAATTTGGGGAGAAATAATCACAGAAAACTTCCCAAACATGAGGAAAAAATCCAACATTCAGGTCACCAAAGCATATAGAACACCAAATAACTTCAACTCAAGTAGAAACACACTGAGACATATAATGTTTAAGATCCCAGAAATCCAACACAAAAATAATATACTGAAAGCTGCTAGAGAGAAAAAGGAGCTCACATTCAAAGGAAAACCCATCAGAATTACAGCTGACTTCTCTACACAAACAATGAAGGCAAGGAGAGCATGGAGCAGAGTTCTTCAAGTCCTACATGAAAACAAATTCCAGCCCAGACTATTATACCCTGAAAAACTCTCTTTAAAGTTTGGTGGAGAAGTGAAATACTTCCACGACAAAGAACAACTAAAGAAGTTCATGATGACAAAGCCATCCCTTCACAGGCTGCTGAAAGAAGTTCTAGAGAGAGACCACAAAGACCAGAACTCCGTGAATGAGAATGGAAGGAACCCATTAAACAGGACAGCCAATTAAACACAGGTTACAAATTAGTAAACAATACCAGGTAAATATCATGACAAACATAAGTCAGCACATTTGAATCATAACCATAAATGTAAACGGACTCAATTCTCCAGTTAAGAGAAGTAGATTGGCACAGTGGATTAGGAAACAAAATCCAACAATATGCTGTATACAAGAAACACACTTAACTCAAAAGGACATTCATGGGCTCAAAGTCAAAGGATGGAAAACAATACTACATGCCCCAGCACCTAAGAAAAAAGCAGGAGTAGCAATTCTGTTCTCAGACCATCTCAACTTCAAACCAAGAATGATCAAACGACACAAAGAAGGCCACTATATATTGGTCAGGGCAAAAATTCAAGAGCAAGAAGTAACACTCATAAATATCTATACACCAAACACATGAACACCCAACTATGTAAGACAAAACTTAAGGGACATGAAAAACTTAATGTCTAAGAACACAATCTTAACAGAAGATCTTAACACACCCATATCTCAAAAAGATAGGTCAACCAGACAAAAAATTAGCAAGGAAGTAGCAGAACTGAACAAGAGCTTGGAAGAAATGGACCTGGTGGACATATACAGAATGTTCCACCCAACCACAGCCGATACACATTTTTTTCAGCTGCACATGGGTCATTTTCCAAAATAGACCACATACTAATCCAGAGGTCATGCCTAAGTATATGTAAGAAAATAGAAATTATCCCATGCATACTATCTGACCACAATGCAATGAAATTGTAAATGAATGACAAAAGAAACCAGAAAAACCCACTACATTCATGGAAACTAAACAACACCCTGCTCAGCAATCAATGGGTTGCAGAAGAAATTCAACACTACATTCAACAATATCTACAATTCAATGAAAATTCAAGTACAACTTACCAGAATTTATGGGATGCGATGAAAGCAGTTCTTATAGGGAAAATCATAGCTATGAACTCACACATTAGGAAAACAGAAAGGGAAGAAATTAGCACCGTAATGCTGCACCTCCGACAAGTAGAAAAAAAAGAGCAAACAAAACCGAGAGCACAAAGATGGGAAGAAATCATAAAGATTAGTGTAGAAATTAATTCAATTGAGATGAAAAAACCGTTCAAAGAATCCACAAATCAAAAAGTTGGTTCTTTGAAAAACTAAATAAAGTTGAAAAGCCTCTTGCCAACCTCATCAAAAAGAGGCAAAAGAAAATTCAAGTACAAGTGATAAGGAATGAAAAGGGTGAAATCACCATGGACTCAGTGGAAATTCAGAAGATTATCAATAGTTACTTTGAGAATCTTTACGCTCACAGAATAGAAGACACAGAAGAAATGAACAGATTCCTCGAAAGGTACAAATTACCAAAACTGAATCAAAAAGATATAACAACTCTCAATAAGCCAATAACAGCCAACAAAATATGAAACATAATTGAAAGGCTACTGACAAATAAAAGTCCAGGTCCTGATGGATTCACAGCTCAAGTCTACAAGAAATTTATAGAAGATATACTTCCCATACTCCACAAACTCTTCAATAAAGTTGAAAAGGAAAAAGTCCTCCCAAAATCATTTCTGGAGCCAAGTATAATACTCATTCCAAAACCAGGGAAAGACACAACCAAAAAGGAGAATTACAGGCCAATCTCCCTCATTAATATAGATGCAAAAATATTCAACAAAATCCTGGCAAATAGAATACAGCTAATCATCAAGAAGATCATACGCCATGACCAGGTAGGATTCATCCCAGGAATGCAAGGATGGTTTAGTATTCAAAAATCTATAAATGTAATACACTATATTAATAGACTGAAATCAAAAAATTGATCATCTCAATTGATGCAGAGAAAGCCTTTGACAAAGTCTAATACTCATTCATGTTCAAGGTCCTACAGAAAATTGGAATAGATGCATTCTGTCTTAACTTGATAAAAGCCATTTATGACAACCCAAAAGCTCATATAATCCTAAATGGGGAAAAGCTGAAATCTTTTACTCTTAAATCAGGTACAAGACAAGGATGTCTTTTATCGCCCCTCCTGTTCAATATAGTCTTGGAAACCTTAGCAACAGCCATTAGAAAAGAGGGAGAAATAAAGGGAATAAGAATAGGTAAAGAAGAAGTTAAATTATCACTATTTGCAGATGACATGATACTTTACTTGGAAGACCCCAAAAATTCCACCAAGAAACTACTAGAACTGATAGGGAAATTCAAGTAGCATAGCAGGGTACAAAAATCAATACTCAAAAGTCAATAGCATTTCTTTACACAGATAACAAGCACACTGAAAGGGAAACAATAGAAAAAATACCTTTTTCAATAGCACCACGGAAAATGACATACCTTCGGATTGACTTAACCAAGGAAGCCAAAGATCTTTTCATGGAAAATTATAAGACCCTAAGAAAAGAGATTATGGAGGATTTCAGAAAATGGAATGATATTCCATGCTCCTGGATAAGAAGATCCAACATCGTGAAGATGGCCATACTCCCAAAATTGCCATACAGATTTAATGCAATCCCTATCAAACTGCCACCAACATACCTCCCAGATATAGAGAAATCAATCTTAAAATTTATTTGGAACCACAAACGACCTAGAATAGCAAAGGCTATCTTGGTCAATAAAGACAAGGCAGGAGGCATCACAATTCCTGATTTGAAATTATACTACAAAGCCACTGTGATAAAATCAAAATGGTATTGGCAACAAAATAGACCTGAGGATCAGTGGAATAGATTAGAAGATGCAGAGGCAACTAAGAAAACACTCAGCCATCTTATCTTCGACAAAGGGGCTACGCAAGCTCGCTGGAAGAAAGCCTCTTTAACAAATGGTGCTGGAAAACATGGCTTTCTACATGCCAAAAAATAAAACTTGACCCAGATCTATCACCATGCACTAAGTTAAAGTCAAAATGGATTAAAGATCTAAACATTAAAACAGAAACACTCAATGTCCTGGAAGAGAAAGTAGGAGGATCTCTTGAAGATATAGCTATAGGTAAAGAGTTCATGAACATATATTAGCACAGAAAGCTCTTAAAAAATCAACAACTGGGATCAACTCTTCTTAAGGAACTTCTGCATGTCAAAAGAAATTGTCAACAGAGTTGAAAGACAACCCAGAAATTTTGAAAAAATCCTAACTAATAAGCAATCAGACAGAGGTCTACTGTCTAGAATACATAAAGAACTAAGATATAACAAGACCCTCAAATTTAAAGACCCAATTCAGAAATGGGCATCTGAGATAAATACACACTTCTCAGAGGACGAAATTAAAGAAGCGAATAAATATATGAAAAAATGCTCCACAATGCTAGTCATCTGTGAAATGCAAATAAAAACAACACTGAGATACCATCTCACTCCAGAAAGAATGGCTATCATAAGGAAATCAACCAACAACAGATGTTGGAGAGGTTGTGGGGAAAAGGGAACACTTCTCCACTGCTGGTGGGAATGTAGACTGGTACAACCATTGTGGGGATCAGTGTGGAGACTCCTCAAAAGAGTAGGAGTAGAAATCCCATTCAAGCTGGCTATCCCCTACTGGGAATTTTCCCAAAGGATCTGGATACATTGTATCATAGAGATATATGTATACCTATGTTTATAGCAGCACAATTTGTGATAGCAAAATCTTGGAAACAACGAAGATGTCCATCACATGAGGAATAGTTGAAAAAGATGTGGTATTTCTATATAATCGAGTATTACTCAGCTATTAAGAATGATAAGTTTGAAGTATTTATACTGAAGTGGATGCCACTTGAACATATACTCATAAGTGAAATAAACCATACACACATTTGTGAATATCATATAGTCTCCCTAGTATAACAAACGAAAAGCAGAAATACAAAAGGAAATGTACAACAACTAAAATCAATTGAATCAGATAAGGCAAAGTGAATGGTATATGCTGCAGGATACTAATCAGCTTTTCTTCTGGATGGTTAACAACCTAAGTTCACAGTCAGAGTTGGAGAAATAGAAGAGCCACAAGGCCAGCCAACATTTTGGCCCTAGCCTTTCAACGTCCTTGAAGACTCAGGACATAGGAGAACCTGTACTGCAACATCATGAAACTCAGGTGAGCTCTAAATTTTCTGAACAAGGAGATTATGGAGCCACAGAGGAAAGAGACTGAAGTTCTATAGTGTGCCTGGGGAGAGTCACATGAAGAGAAAACTTTCTCTCAAGCTCTCACAGAGAGCAAACTGGTCAAGCATTGGCCGTGACTCATCCACGTGGATGACACAGACAAAGGATCTACAGAATAATGTACAGGACTACAAGATAAACCCTGAGAGGACTTCACTGACCACATAAGAAATATAAAGTTCATGTGTTGGTATATAAGTCTTGATCTATCTAGGTCTTAACCATTCAGCAGAAAAGTATAAAAATGAAGTATATATCGTGGGGCCATAATATTAAGCTGAGCTTTAAATGTCTATGGTCGACAACTTCTTTGAATCATTCACTATTGTTGTGGAATGCTGGACTGTGTTGGACTGTGGTGTCGAGTTCAAGCACCTAATTTAGTTGAATGACAATGGAGTGCTCACCTTTGACAGGTGTAGACAAAGGAAGGGGTATAGAAAGAAAAATCATGATGTGTGTGTATACACAGTACAGTTGGGATAGATAACGCTGTGCTTCTACATAATCCTATGAGAGGCAAGATCTGCACTAATGGTGCTTGGACAGGATATTATGTCGGCTTCTAGTACTACAGTCATCAACTAGGAAAATAATTATTGAATTTTTTATCTAATTCATGTATAAAAAATAAGAAGCAGCTGCACTCTTAATTTACTGATAAGAGACATCTGCTAAAATAATATCTGTAAATATAATATCATGCATGCACCTTGTACGATACCAAAACATTATGAAAAGAGTTTGCAATGTATTAATTTATCGAATCTGTCTTGTTAAGGTGTCTTGAAACTGTCTGATTGATATTTGTATTTCAATAAAATAAAAAAAATACAATAACATAAAATAAATAAAATAAAATAAAAATACAAACCAAACACATAAATAAATAAATAAATAAATAAATTAAATAATAATGTGTGATGCTAATTGAGTTTTCTAAGATTTTCCTACTTGAAACGTTTTATGAAATACATTTGTTTTCTGCTTTGTTGTGTGCAAATTTATCCCAATTTAAATTTTCTTCACAATTATAGTGACTCTATTGTCTCATAAAAATTTTCAAATTTAAGTAAATAGTAGCTGCTGTTGAAAATAAAAAGAAAATAAGCATATTTGGTACATATAATAATAAAGTTGATGAGTTAGGGTAATTCAATTAGTTGCCTTTTTGCTATATTGTAGTTTGCCCATTAAAGTAGATTTTGTGATTTAAACGTATTTTAAGATAGTCGAATTCTCTCAAATCCATTTATTTGCATTATGGATAAGCATGAAGCCCATTTTTATGGCAAAAAGAAGTTTTATTTATTTATTTATTTATTTATTTTTTCCATTTATTTTTATTTTATTGAAATACAAATGTCAATCAGACAGTTTCAAAACACCATAACCATACAGAGTCGATGAAATAATACATTGCAAACTGTTTTCATAATGTTTTGGTATTGTACAAGGTGCATACATGATATTATATTTACAGGTATTTATGTAGCTGAATTAT